>VXAY01004974.1:385325-527876 GCA_013399855.1 Oxyruncus cristatus
ATAAAATGGGTGGGTAACTTACCATAAGCATGTCCTCTGTATTATTCTTAGTATTATTGTTGGCATTTGTTGGGCTGTTGCTTGTTTTAATTCAAATTTAAATATGTTGCAAGCCACACATTTCTTGTTCACCACTGTATCTGCAGTCACACTCAGTTAAAGTTAAATGGTGTTTGTCCTTGGGATTTTGGCTTGGCCAGAGAGGAGAATTATCCACAGAATTTTAATGTGAACTTCGCTGGCGTTTAAAGCTCGGTGACATTTGGAACTGGAAGTTTGATTCTGGTCTGCTGCTATTCTTAATTTTACTGTGTTTATTACTGCTGCTGTAACAAATGTATTTCTGATGCCATGATTTCTGTTGTCCCTTATACCATCAACCTTACTCTTAACTTAATATGGTAAGAATGGTATGAGCGAGTATCACTTATTATTTCAATTGCTGGACACCAGGTGCCCACAATGGACTGAAACTTCACCCTAATCCATGAATCCAGTTTGTTTAGAGTTGGTCAAAGAATTCTACCCTCTGCTTAGATGCCACATGATTGACTTTTTATGGTGATATTTCTCTTTCATGTATTTGTGTTTTTGGAAAAGAATAATTCCTCTAAGACGTTTTAACATCTACCACCCGTGAGGGGAAGGTTACGTACAAGCATATGTCTCATCAGGTACTCATGCCACAGAGCGTGGCATGCCTTCATAGGGACACTATGCTAAAAGATAGGGGTGACTAAATAGAGAACATTGGGAAAAAGATATAAGGATATGGAGATAAAGGGGGAAAACAATAGTACTACCACTGATAGAACGTATACCATAATATTTTGATATGTTTTATTTTAAAGGTATGATTTAATTTTATTTAGATGTAGCATAAATACAGGACAGCAGCGGTTAGATTCAAGAAACCAGAATATGTCAGTCTTTCATAACAAAACAAAGACAGTATGGGTAGTCATCAGTTTAAGAAAGAATTGAAATTATTTGTCTGCTTTCTCGGTTTTGTCAGCTTGAAGGCGATTTCTGAATACACTAAAGTACTTATTCTTATTTCTGGAGCAGCCTGTTCTCTTCTGATATTATATTCCAGGAAAGATTCACTGAGTACATTCCTTAAACATGACTGTGCATAAAGCCTTTGGAGACCAGGGAAAAATAAATTGCTTTAAACTAATAAGTTAGATCTACGTCTTTACTGTTGTTAGACATAAATCTTCCTGCGTATAGGTGTAAACAACTTCTTGTGATAGAACAAATGGTTCTGGAGAGATGGTTATGAATATGAAGACAGGAACTATCCATTTACATTCTGTTAGTTTCAGTAGGAAATGCAGAATGCTGTTTTTTATGTACAAAAATATCTGAAATGTATTCTGTTTTGTGGATTGCAGTTACATGCAACTAACATCACACAGGTGGGTGTTTTCTGTCTCAGTACGTTTTCATATTGAGATGCTGTCTGGTTATTAAAGTTCTCTGGGTTTCTCAGGAATTACAGATTAAGTTCCATGATTCCATTGTATTTAATGGTGTTTGTCATTGAAGCTCTGGGCTCAGCAGCTCATGAAGGAATGTGACTAATATCTGTCACATGTTGGTCATTCTGTCATCCTCTCCCCAGGGAAGAAGCATGTACAGTGGAATGTCTTGTTTTGCTAGAGATTTAAGTTTTTATTTTAAAATTCACAGGTTGGTATGGGCTTATTTTAGGGACAGCAATGTCAAGGAAATACACCTTGCACTGGGAGTGGAATGGCATGAGCTTTGCAGCAGTCTTTATTCTTTGTCAGAGTTCCCTGCATGCATTTGGATGAGCTGAGGAAGATATGTGATCTATAGGCAAAAAATCATTTTTTTGTTGGGAGTTGCACTGTTTTAGAGGGGCGTCACAGTTAACAGCCTTCCACTTAGAGCTTGAGGCGTTTTTCTTATGTTCTCTGGGTCCAGAGTGTTGAGGAAATGAGTACATTGTAAAATACAGTGCTATGTCGTGCCTGAGGTGGCTCTGAATGAGTTACCTCAGAGCCTTTGGAATAAAAAGAACTGAACGCGATTTGAAGTTCACTTGGAAAACATCTTTAGTATGCTTATACTTGGGGTGAGATGAGGGAATTCTGTCACAACCTTCCTTTGTGACCCCTGGCTCTATAGTCTCTGGGCTTGCAGATAACCATATACACGCACAAACACTGAAAGTATCAGTTGTGCTAGAATGTGGTGCTTCACTCCTGGTCAGCCTCCAGCCTAACATTCACACAGAAGGGGCAATTTTCATGGACAGAAGAGGAAAGAGACGTAAATACACAAAAGATTTTGCTCTTTAATCCTAAGTACTAGTCCTGTCTGTTGTAGTGTGATGTTAAAGAAGTTTTGCAGCGTAAAGGGAAATTACATTGAAGAGTGCATTACTGTGCTCATTGTGGTAATTATGTCTATAAAATTGCAATCCAACCTTGTAAATTATTGTAGGATGACTCATAAGTGGTGATAAGTTGTTATAAAAAGTCTTTGGTGAGTTGGTATTTGCAGATCAGATCCGTAATTAGTGGAAGATCCAGAAAGGGTGCTCACATAGAGGCAGTTTTGGAAAGATTTGAAGTCAGAAGGAAAGAATTTCTGTCACTTGCATGATTTTAAGACCAGGTTTGTATAGACTACAGTAAGAGAACACTGCTTTTATTTATTTTAACTATGCAAAGCATTTTTAGTAAATTTAAAATTTACAGAATTTTTTCTTCTGAATATCATAAGCAAATCAGTGGAACATGCATGGGCTAATTAAAGATCCTCCAATCTATAGTGTCTCCATCAGCTACATGAGAACATTTATGTACTGCTTTTTTGAGGGTGACAGAGTCTACTGCACATAAAATAGCCCGTTTGAAAACAATAAACTCTTTCCCCTGAAAATGATTCTTGGTGTGTTAGATAATCACTTAATAGCCATCCAAAACAGAGAAAGAAAAACAGAAATACGTCGAGAACAGACTATATATCTAACTGTATGTATATATCTCCAACATTGCTACAAAATGTAAATGGGATTTTAAACAAAAATCATCTATTGTGGAGTGGAAATGGACTACTGAAATATTAGTACAGTTTATCCACTATATATATAAAAACCTGATAATATTTACAAAAGTGGTATTTTCTAAGGAATTTCAAAATGCAAAGAATACTGGGACTAAGAATGAAATGGAAATGTCTTATGAATAAAGGCCCCTGATTCTGCAAGCACTTGCTCGAGTAAGGAACTGTGAACATACCAGCAGCTCACTGGTTCTTTCTATGGCTGATTTTGTTCAAAAGTTTTCACAGATGCCCAAACCTTTGATCCTGGAAACACTCATTAACTGTATTTTGCTAATAAAAGTGGTTTTAATGGGGCTACTTACATGAGTAAGACAAGTATTTGAATAATTTTTAAGGAATCCTTGCCTAGATGTTAATGGATAATTTGAGCTATTAACTAATTAATGTGCACTTGTGAATGGTGAAATGTTCCTGCAGATGCTTAAGACAGTCTCATAAATTTGCTAACACTAATCATGCAGTAATGTTACTAGTATACTTAGTTGTCTTCAGGTTTGAGCCATGGTCTCCAATATAGTGGTAATTCAATAAAATTTTATTTTAGGCTCGTGACAGTTTAATGTTTAAACCAATCAATGTTTTTAAAGTAGTCTTAAAAGTGTCTATTTCGTTGTGCTCTCTGGGAGAAAGAAATCACAATGGAAGGAAAACACATCTATAGAAGCAGCTGAGTAAGATCTTTCATGAATATTCAAGTGTGCAGTTTTCAGCTGCTGGTTTGATGGCTAAAGGGCTAAGGTGAAATCTGTGAAATGTTCATTGGTGAAAAGATTACAGACCCAGAGTTGTCTTACAGATCCTTTTTCCCATACTACAGACTCACCCGGGGGACAATATATGCTACCATAGCACTTCATTGGAAATCAGTGCTCAGCACGACTGTGTGCCTTTTTGCTGGTTTGATTTTTATTTCTCTAAAATAAATATAGATATTCAGACCGGGACAAATCTGGAAATATTCCTTAACTGGGCCTGAATAAGGAGAACCTGAGAACAAGATGTGTGCGGAGACAGAATTAAAGATCACAAACTTTGAGGCATGGAGAGATTTGCAGCCTTCTTCATTTGCGGGACAGAATACTTACGCGATGTTATATGTGCTTACTGTTTTCTTGACCAATCCTGTTCTGTCCCATATTCATATTGGAAGGTTTATGAGCTTCTCGCAAATATCCAAGGAGGTCTCATGCATCTATTTGTTGTTTCTGGTCCCAAATTCCCATTTGATTTATTTTCTGACACTCTTTTAATTAACCCCTGGGATCTATGGAAGCTCTACTGCCAGTTTCAACAGGATTATAGCCGTCTCTACTCCCCCTCTTACTGCCTGGTAGAGTGGCACTGATGAGCTGCATACTAGTTTTCTGTAGTGACATTTCCAGCTTCCCCCATAATATTAGGGACATGAAAGAGGATCTTAAAAATTATAATCAAGCCTGAAGCTGTTTTGATCTTCAGAAAATGAGTATACCTTCAATGGGGTTACTGTTTCTTCCCATCAGCCATTTCTATTATTTATTTCTCCATAAGAATTCCTTGGCTCACTGAAACCATGGGGAAAAATACTTTAGAGTTCCCAGAGATATTTTTTCTTCTGTGAGTGAAAGATACGGTACGCACATGGAAGGTGACTGCATGCAGTGTTGAAGGGGAATCACTCTGATGCAGAAAGGCTGTCTCATGATTGCAATTAACATAAACGCTTAATTACTCGAATTTAAATATTATTGTGGTGGGTTGACCCTGGCTGGACACCAGGTGCCCCCCAAAGTTGCTCTATCGCTCCTCAGCTGGACAGGGGAGAGTAATTATAATGAAAGGCTCGTGGGTCGAGATAAGGGCAAGAAGAGATCACTCAGCAATTACCATCATGGGCAACATGTACTTGACTTGGGGAAAATTAGTTTAATTATTACCAATCAAATCAGAGTAGGATAATGGGAAATACCCCAAAATTACAGACATCTTTCTCCCACCCTTCCCTTCTTCCTGAGCTTGACTTTGTCTCTGTTCTTCTCTACTTCCTCACTTAGAGCAGCACAGGGGGACAGGGAGTGGGAGTTGAGGTCAGTCATCACATGTCTCTGCTGCTTCTTCCTCCACAGGGGAGGACTCCTCACACTCTTCCCCTGATCCAGTGTGTGGTCCCTCCCACAGAAGACGGTCCTCCACCAGCTCCTCCAGTATGAGTCCTTCCTACAGGCTGCAGGTCATGGACTGCTCTAGTGTGGATCCCTTCCAAGGGGTGCAATCCTTCAGGAACAGGCTGCACTTGGGGTCACAGCTGCCTTCGGGCATCCTCCTGCTCTGGCACAGGGTCCTCCACAGTCTGCGCGTGGATCTCTGCTCTCCAGAGAAAAGTGAGTGGTGACAAAGAGTTCTTTTTGTTTATAATTTCTTCCAAATGAAGTTAATGGCCATCTTCCTTGCTATTCATTCTTTGGTGGAAACTTTGGGCTCTTTCATCCTCTATAAAATTCTCCCGAGACAATTTAAAACCTCAGAAAAAGTGCTACCGCAGTGACGGTGCAAAGAGTTGTTATACTGGTCCTAGCCTGTGCCTGTAAACTTGACGTCTCATGCACGCGGAAGAATTTTGGGATTCTGAAAAAATGAAAATATTTTTTCACGGAGATTCTTATTCTAATACCTTGAAAAATATCTCTCTCTCCCTTACTTACAAGTTATTGTCTTTCTACAGAGATAAATGGAAGTACTGGTAAGAACAGTAATACAGTAGTCTGGCTGGCACTCCACTATTGTTCCGGTAGGTACAACCATACGGAGCAGACACTTCCAGGATTGATAGCAAACTTCAGTCGTTCAATACGGCTGGAAATACCAGCCCATCTTTAGTGGAGGGCACTATTAATAGCCAGGTAAAAGCATTTGTGTATTAGAAGATTCCAGTTATGGTTGTACTGTGTCAGGAAGATGTCAGTGTTCTATCTCGTCTTGCTACTAATGATTGCTAATATAGTACTTACAGGATAATAGATGAGAAGGGATGGATTACAAAGTTATAAATCAATCCAAGTTTTTGTGGTACATTTATATGCTTTTGCAGCTTGTTAAATGATCAAAACCCTCAGATTGATTTTTACTTTAATAATCAATCCTCTCTGTGTTTTTTAACATGCAGTCAAGAGTTAAATTTTTGTAACTATAAATATTGAGAAGAATATTATGACAGTAGCAGGAAGATTTATTACATTCTGATGGTAGAGCTGAGAGGATGTATATACTATACCACTGAAGTGTCAAGATGCAAAGGTTGATTAGTCAGAAAGATTTTGTTTTACACAGAGGAAACTCATCTGTATGTTCATCAGCTGATATGCAGCAGGAATTCACCTGCACAATTGTTTATACTTGCAGATGGTCTGATATCAGTCTGCACATAGGATAATGTTGAGTTTCTGTTGAGAATGCTTACAACATTATCTGTGATGAAGCTACGACAGTACACAGGTAACTGTCACATCTAAGGCTGTGCAGCTACTCAATATTCATCATGGCTTCTGATAAGCAGTAAATGACCCTCAAAAATCCAGGCTTTCTCTTCAAACATTTACCCAAAAGGTGAGATCCCAAACTAGGAATCTCTTTTTAGAGAAAGAGAGCAACTAAGTCTCTGGGTGTAATTAACTACTAGCTTTTAGGTTTACAGGGAACTTTTATATTTGAATACCATCCAGTAAGTACATAAACATTTGAAAGTTGATCTTTTGACAAAAGCTTTGCAATTGAGACATATGTTGAACAGGAAGAAGGCTAAATTTGCCAGACACATTGTGTGCAATTAATATAGCTCCCCAAAAGAATGTTTTTTTATTAGTTATTTATCAGTTTACTGTGAAAACTAGTCTGTGCAATATTTAGAAAGTCCATTAAACTTTGGTTGACGAAGGAGATTCTGAGAAGTTGGAGACAGCAAATCAGTAGTGGGGGGGGTCTTCAAGAGCTTATACAAGCATTCCATGAAGCTCTACAAGATGTTTCCATCACTGGCACCATCTAAGCCATGCAGAACTGAAGACATTCCCTTACGTGGAACGCCTTCAGTGCAGCTGTGTGCAACTGGCAAAGTGCAGCAGCAGCCTGAGTTGAGGTACTCCTCAGGTGTGTTGTGTTCAGTGACTCTGCACAGGTATGGCCCATTGCAACAGTGCTGTGAATAACTCAGCTAAACCCCTTTTGCTTCAGCTAGTCTTGTTTACTGCTCAGGTAGAACACGCAAGTTGCATAGATATGTCCCCTTTGTAAATGCTAAGCTGACTCTATTCTATTATTTGCAGTTGTCTGTATATATCTTTCATCTTAAACCATTTTTATTAGAAAAAAACTTGTATTATGTGAACACTTACTAGAAGAATTAAAAATGGGCTAATGACAGATATCAAAATGTGTTTGTGTAAAGGGGGAGATTAATTTGGTAGATTTGTTTCCAGTGGAGCTTTACAGGGATCTAGGCTTCTTTTGATACCAATGTTTTTGTTAAAAAAAAAAAACCTAGACAGAGATGGAAAGCACGTGGCACTTAATGCCATAGTCTAGTAACCATAGTGGGGTTGGATCAAGGGTTGGACTTGATGATCTCCGAGGTCCTTTCCAACCCGTCTGATTCTATGATTCTATGATTCTATGATTCTAAAGTCTGTAGATGAGACAAAAAAAAAAATAATGTTAAGAATGTAAGCAGTCATTCTGTCTTAGAAAAATACAGTACCTTATGATATTATTTCAGTATGAGCTGTCAGTGATTTAGCCAGAAGAGGCAAAGGCTTCCTTGCCTGTATTAGAAGAAAAGTACCTGTAGAAGTAAAGAGGTTCAAGCAATATTGGCAAGATCACTAATAAGATTGCATTGTTTTCTGGAGACTATGCTTCAAGAAGTAGATGTGGAATTAAGAGAGTTCCAAGGCAAGCCATGAAAATTATACACGTGCTGGAAAACAAGCCTTATTCTTCTAAGATAAAAGCAAGGAGTTCTACTTACACAGCTTCTTAGAGATAAGGTCAAGAATCACACAGACACCCTTCCATTGAAAAAATGTGATAATTGGGCTTTTCTCTTCTGCTGACAAAGCATAAAAAGATGGAATGGCTGGAAGCTGTGAGAGTAATTAGATGCAGTAACTGCTTGACAGGTGAGGTGGAGGACTCCACATTACTTAGGTTTTTAAGGAAGGAAGATTAGAGATTCCTAAAAAATGAAAAAAAAAAAAAAGTAATCCATCTTCAGTGAGAAATTTTAATACCTGTGTGCTTATAGGGACAGGAATTTGGGGATGGCAGTGAAAGTAGATTGCTGGAGATTTCTGGTTATCTTTTCTTTCCTTGTGGTTTATAAATCTGAGGTTTTTCTTTTAGGGGTTGCAGCAAGAACTGAAATGGTTGCTCTGCTCTCTCTGAAATACCTGTGCGTTGCTTTGTGACCCAGCCAGCTCTGCATTAAAACAATGGTTGTAAAGAATTCTCAAACTTCAGAGCTTCAGCCAGTCCAGAAGGAATTTCCCCAGACATCCAATTAAGCATATAGATCCATGGATTCTCTTTGTTTGCAGCTTCCTCTAAAGGAGGAGAGGCTGACCATAATGAGACATGGGAAACCAGAAAATGTGCGTTGGTGTTCTGAGCTACACAGAGAATTCTCTTGGATGGAGTTGACTTGTCTTACTCATGCACTTGTGTTTGACTGCCTGCTATCTGACAGGGAATAAATACACCTGGAGCCCTGATGGGGAAGGCCCTCAATAGTGGAGGCTAGAGTTCCTTTGCTGAGATCACTTGGGCATTTCTCACCTCATCAGTCCCCTTCCTCTGCTGAAGTTTTGCCTCTTGGACTCTTGTTTGTGCTCCTGTAACTCCTGACTCAGCAAATACTGTAACACCCCAATGGGGTCAAATGTTTTGGTTGGATGACAGATTTTGGGAATCGATTTGGGCTGTCTGAATGAAACTTAATGGCTTCTGATTAACAGATGGCCAGCTGTAAGCATCTAATAATTCTTTCTGTCTTTGAACTATAAAATTTTGAACTATAAAATTTTATTACTTTTATTTAGGGTTCTTTGCTTAACAGAATTAGAGTCGTGTCTCCATTTTATCCTTAGGTTTTCTTTGAAGACACTCCTGCAATTCCAGGGATTATTATTGTCTCCCTAAATACCTCTGAAAAATCCTGCATCCTTCCTTAGGGAAAAGTGTCCACAAAGACACATGTCAAAGCTTCTGCTAGTCAGGATGAACTGCAGATTTTTTTGAGCAGACTGGGAGAAAGGGGTGTTGGTACACACAAAATATAGCACCATAATACCCTCTGTCAAAGAAAAATTGCTTTAGTCATTGTGTGTCAGCAGTATGAGAAGTACAAAGGGATCCAGAGCACCTTCATCACAGTCTGTAGTTTTATTGGGAAGGAGTTCAAAATGTATGGGTTTGCAGCATGAAGAGTGAATGAAGATTGTACTGCTTAATCAGAGCTTCATGGCAGCACTGGTTCCAAACATATATGTGATATATGCTAGTATGCTCCATTTACTTTATTGCTTTGTAGAGAGGTTTACAGTTTAACCACTACTAATGATGAACCTGGAACTACGATGCCTCAAGTTCTTTTACCAAATGCGACAAATGACGCAGCCACATTCAGCTTAGCCCAGAAAACTAAAGGTGTTTTAGAGCAGGCAAAGTGCAGTTCTGGTGGCTGCTGAACCATTCAGTTTGCCAAGGTATAGGTCCAGCAACATTCAAACATAACTGACATTTGAAGCTCCTGTGCCCTTTGTTTGCTTTTCATTTTGCATTATGAACACGGTATCTAATGGTAACCCTTAGTGACAGATTTTCAAAACAGATGCCTTTTTTTTTTTTCTTAAACAGAAAGATAAAGGAAAAGAGTGAGTGCTGTGTGCGGTTAAATTTCCATGTTTTATTAGAAAGGTAAAGACAGTGACAGAAACGCAGAGAAATTCTGTGTATTTTTGCTAAGCTACTATGCTTAGGTATGAATTTGGCAGCTGTTATAAACGGGTCTCCTGTTTCTCTATAACACACTGATCTGATTAAATACTAAGAACACAGTTTGGGGACGAACAGTTCATTCTGCTTAACCTTCTGAAATTCATCCTCAGATGCTTTTGATAAATATTTACTGTTATGTATTCTGTTTGCATTACAGTTTTTAGGTTGAATATAGTCTTCCTTACTATATACATGCATGTGAACAGCACTATTTGTGCAAACATATTATCTGCCATTCTTTGAGTTTTTTTATTTGCGATGTTACACTTTTTTTGAACTAAAAAGTGTGCTAACCATTTATTATAAACATATACATGTGACTGCATTTAATGGACACATGACAAGAATAAAAAATACTGCAATTTTTAAAATAATACACAAAGTCAGATGTACTTTAAGTCTTTGTTGAATATATTATGAGTAGTTAATAAATTACTGAAAGTGCAAATCAGCTTTGCAAAGGGTTTGCAAGGAAGAAAAGAGCTACATTTGTCATATTTCCTATAAAGTAATAAGACCAATGGTAATGCTAAATTACATGGCAAGAAAAATCTATTTAGTTGTAGCCCCAAAACCTGAGCTGCACGATCATCCCAAAAACCTGAGGCCTAGATTTAGTTATATTGAGGAAACTCCTAGCAATTAATGTTAAATGAAACTACTCATTGGATGGTCTTTCTTGCTTGTCCAGCTATTAAATGAACTTTTTTAAATGCATTTCTGGTTTTGATTTTTGTTTCGATATGAATTTTAAAAACCTAGTACATAAAAAGAGTAGTGGGCTGCTTAGGATAAAACATTTTATCACTGACATTTTTTCCTAGATTAGAGCAGGCTTTTCAAACAAAAAATAAAGTTCAGAAACTGAGAAAATAAATACTGTTTGGATTATTTTCATTGTTCTCTGTATCACTGCAATAAACTTCTGCTATAATGAGGATGTTTCATTCTGTACACATACCTTACAGAAAAATAGTAAGACTTCTGGTCAGCAAACAAGATAGCCTTTCCTGAAACGCTTCTCCTTTTCCACTGCTTTTTTGTATTTTATTGATAGAATATTTTGCAACTTCCTGACTGTGTAATGAAGTTGATTTTTTTTTTTCAATTTTATGTACAGAGGAAAAGAATCATGTAAAAAGGGATCAATTAAAAATAAACCAAACCACTCATTCAGCTGGATGACATTTTGGGTTAACTCAAAATTCTATTTTTCATTCTTTTTTTGGCCAATACCCATGAAAATTTTCTTTAACTTTTACCTGGACTTTCTTTTCTCCCCATACATTTTTAGCTCCAGACTTCCAATAAGGAATGGACTGTTTTCCAGTTATTGGACTTTTGTTTAGACCATAAGTTTCAGCCAGATCTTTCTGTATTTTTGCTCCAGGCATTTGTCCCACTTTGCTTTGACAGAAGAATAGAAAACCACATTTGTAGTATTCCCAAAGTAATTATACTTTTCCAGGCTTAAAATACTGTGACAGATCAACAAAACAGTAGCAGAAAACTAATTCCTTCAAAAAATATGAAAGTAGGAAGTTGTGTAAGATGGTGTAATTAATCTTGCAATAAAAATAATTGTTTACAGTTAAAATTAATGTAACATGCATTCCTCAGCAGATAATAAATTATGGGTTTTCTCATTAGCATTTGAATTGATTTCCTCTAATTTCTGAGGAACACATGAGCATGTGACTAGATTAAGTTTAATTGGACTACAGCTGGCACTGATTGTGTGTGGATAGGGTGGGGGGTTTGACTGATTTGGCATCTTCCTGCATTGTGTTTCATTGTGTGTTTCTTTCTGCTCAGCCTTTTCTGTACAGGTTATAAGGCACTGTAAGAAATATTAGAGAATTAAAAGGGAAAAGAACCTTCTGAGAACATAGAAAAATGTAGGTGAGGTATTTACAGAAGGTCTGTGGTGTCAGCTAGTGAGCAGGCTGAAAGTGAGGCAAACATCATGCCTTAGAGCCAGAGTGCTGTGCAGTGGAACATGCACACGATGCAGACATTATCAGCAGAGCATTTGTGAATCCTACTAGAGAAGTGCAAGGCACCGCTGAGCAGCTCTGTGCCGCTCCTCACTAGCTGAATGTCACCCTGTCACAGGAGAAAGCTGATCGAGTCCTTCATTGTGTTCCAGAGCTCAGTTTAGTGTTTTAACAGGGAGCAGCTGGGGCAGGAGGACACATTCTTTCTTACTAGCTCTCGTTGCACAGGCATTAAGCTGTATCAGACAACGTGATTTTAAAATTTTGCTACCAGCATTACTGCAGTTCCTCTATCAGCCTAGCTCGCCAGATTTCTTCATAATATCTGCGTGTGGAAGGGTGTGAGATTAGGTCAAGCATGTAGTGATAATCCTCTGTTCTTCTAGTCTTCACTGATGTATGGCTGTAGGGTTTTATGAAGCAAAGTTGATATCTTTATGTTTAATGCCCTGGATGGATTTTTCTTCCATGAAAATATCTAACAGCTTTTAAAATTCATGTTGAATCTTCAACTTTCCCAGCATCCTGTGTCTTATTTTCCTAGTAAAGCTGTGTATTGGTAGAATTATTTTAATTGGATACTGTCTAATTCTTTTATTATAAAAGACAGGCACTTCGTGCAAGTTCTGATTTTTATACTTAGATTCATATCTTCTGAGAGAAAGGCCTTGAAGTTAAAAAGTCTATTTAACAATTTCCCTATTTAATAATTTCTGTGAAGTCACTACACATCCCGATTGTCTTTCCTGGCCTTTTCCTTCTGTTTTCAAATTCTGCTGCAAATTTTGAGCTACAGAAACCAAAACCATTACTGAGTACTCAAGAGTAGCTCATTCTGTATTCATACAATGACATACCAGTTTCTGCTTTTTTCTCTGTTCCTTTCTGAAGACTGTAGATACATATGCAGTACCCCAGTATTCAGTGTGCCTGGGGGTGGGAGAAAATATTAAATATAGAAAGATGTAGAGGGCTACCTGTTGAAAAGAACATCATGCAAGTAGTGGATAGTTTAGAGACTATTCTTTTTGTCTTTAACAAAGATATTTCACATACTGAAAAAAGTTTAAAGAATCTGTAAATGACAAAATAAATTCAGTGGAGGAAGTACTGAATTTGGGGCATATGGTGAGGTCATTAATGGGAAAGAAAAGGCCACAAGGTATAATGGAAAGGCAGATGCTAATAGTGAGCAATTTAATAAGAAATGCAGATAGAGTGCCAGACTCACTCACACTGTAATTCAATTTAGGTCAGCATTTGAGGAAACATATGAAGAATGAATTTGGATCATGCTGTATAATCTTGGTTTTGATTCTCTCAGTCATCTTTTGTCTTCCAGGTGCTTTCCATCACAGCTAGAGATGAAAACCAATGTTTACTGTTGCTTCATGCTGTACTTGAAACAAGTAACACATGTGAGTGGAAGTAGAAAGAATGTTTTACAAGCCAAATTTTTAAAAAAATCTTTTAACTAATAGATTCCTCATATAGTTTTCCACAATTGATTTTTAAATGTGCGCTGAGAAGGGAGGCAAAGATACTTCAAGAATGAGTGGTGTACTTCATATTCATATTCATGGCATTTCTTTAAACATTTCTTCCTAGGCAAGGAAATCCGTAGATAGATCAAACCAGATTAGAATGGGAAGAAAAAAGAGAAAGACCAGGTGGGGTCATCATCATCATCAAAAAAAAAACCCCCAAAAACAACAAGTGGAAAGAGTGAAGGTTGTTTAGGTTTTGCTTGCATTTGGATTGAATAGTTGCTCACTATGTGAGTTGCTCCATTTACTCAGCTCTTTGTTTTAGATATGCATTGCAGAGCATAATTGGAAATGTAGCCCCTGCAACTTAGGAAATATTTGGTCCTGTTTAGTGGATATTTTTGGCAGAAATGAGAACGCATACAAAATTGTCTGTTGTACCTACTTCATCCCTTTGCTTCTGAAAGGTTGATATTAGCTTGATCTTAAAAATGCCCAAGACATTTGCATAATACATGTATGAAATTTAAAAAAAGAAACATTTTTCTCTTCTTGGGGTAAATATATTATGCAGTATTTATTCCCCCATGTGAGAGTTTGGCCAGTAATTATACAGTTGCTTTGAGAAACATATAATGGCTTCTTAAGCCTTTACGAACACTGAGGAATGTAGTTTTATGTTTCATCTGAAAAATTATGACTCTAGCAGTGCATTGTATGTTAGCACCATGCTGAGACATTGGCTCACCACTAATTTGAAATAAAGAGTTCCCCCTTTTCAGAGACTGACACTATCTCTTCCAGATGGGCTTTTCATGGAGTATTTTCTGCTGAATACTGTTCAGACATTTGCTAGGTGTTAGAAGTTTGTGAGCTTTAGGAAGGCTAGAACCCTAGATATTCTGGCTACAGACCAATTTCAGGTTATCTGTTTCCTGGGACCAGAGCTGTTAAAATAACATCTTGTAATCAGGAAAAAAGTATCAAAATATCACACTAAATTTTTTAGCTTGATGTAGATATAATTATCTATTTAATTATGTGTAGCAGTGTATTTATGTTTATTATGACTATGTCATTGACCTGGTACTTACTGTGTTTAGATCTTCCAGACAGAAAAACTCCAGCTTGCACGTAGTGTTTTGAAAGTATTTGTTGAACACTGTGGATGTGGGGTTTACTGTGAGTGCCAAGGAAGATGGGATTTGCAGGCTGGTGATCAGCTGGCAGTGGGATGTCCTTTTCAGAAGCAAGTTAAGATTCAAAATAAGAAGTTAAGCAGCAGTGATGCTTTTGCAGTGTTTTCCAGAAAAACCAACTGCTGGTACTGTTGTGCCTACAATAAAAATTATGTTTGTAGTTGAGAAAAAAGGAACAAGAGCAATTAATTGCAGATCTGATTAAACCTGTTCTGCATTGTACTTTTCTACTTTTTTTGTACCTCTTTTGTCCCATCTCCAGCTGTGGTTAAAAAAAAACAAAAAACCCTTACTGTAAAGTACAAAATCCACCTTATATTTAATCATTAATTTGGAGAGATGTAATGAACTGCTCAGCTTCTCAATGTTGTTTTAAAAAGCATTGCAGGTTTCTAGGGAACGTTCTGCAATCAAGGGCTCTTGTAACCTCCAAGCCTCACCAAAATTTTTTTACTATGTTCTCAGTTTGTATGCCAATATCATTTTGAATTGGAAGGTTTTAGGTGGTCTTAACTAGATTCTAGCTTCAGTGACTCGCTCTGATCAAAGTATACAGTACAACTTGACTGCAGCAAAATGTGCTGTGTACCATCTCTAATTGGCTGGGCTGTCAGTACAGGATTTCAGCCTGCCGAGAACTTTCAATCTTCTGTGCTTGGTGTGCATTAAATCTCTCGTTGTCTACAAAATGCCTTCCCTCCCCCTTTTACTTTGGTCTGTAGGAGAGCTACAGTCCGTAACCTTTGTTTTCAGTTTTATCATAAATTGAAATACACGCACACTTAAATTTTCCTAATAAATAAAGTGCTATGTTGTTCTAAAGCTGCCTTTTCACCTCATTACAGCTCAGCGGAGTGGAGAGTGATGTCATGGTTGACCCAGCACCAGCATGCTCATAAATGATACAGTATGTTCCCCCCTTTACTTCCTGGCTAAAGCACTGGGAAGGAGCTTAATATGAAATTCATGCCGTGATGACAGATTTAAAAGTTGCTACAGACTGTAACAGACAGCAACTGCGTTTTGCAGACATACATGACACATACCACTCTCTTGTATTCTTAAGTGATGACATTTTCAGTTTAAAGACTTATGCTTCTATTGCGCATTATGGCTGTCTGTCTACAAAATTAGGCAGGAGGAGGGAAGGAAAGGACAGGACAGAGAAAACACTGAACTTGATATAAAGCTCTGGTTAGAGAATATGTCAAATATTAATCAGTGGTTGGAGGGGTGGCTCACACCAGTTTTCAAGCAGGCTGCATTTCTACTCTGTGCCTTTTGGGGGATTGCAACTGCTTGGAGGCAGACAAAGCAGTTGTGCTTCATCGGGTGAAATGGGCCCCTCACACTTTTAACAAGGATTGTCTGAAAACCCAAATGGTACAAAACTGTAAATCTGCAAGCAGGAAACTAACACACCAAACGTGAGACACCCTTCTTTGGCTGGGCTTCCCAAGCAATTAAATAAATAGCTATCAAGTTGTGTCCCCAGAGCAATAAAACATGCCACTGTGGAGAATTTACAGGAATGGACCAGGGAGGGTGTTGGCTGATAGAGAGCTGTGGCGCTCTGCACTTAACATCTATGTCTGTGCTAGAGAAGGTCCTCATGACAAGGAAGCTGGATTGTAAATATGAACACTGGTTTATAACCTTGGCATCTTCCTTCACCCTCCGTTGGCTGCCCTTTCTGCATCTACTCAGTATCACAGCATTCATGACAGGTGAACAGTCACTCAAATTGATATAAAGCAAAGTTATGCAAATATGCAAGAATGGATTACTAGCGTTGCACTAGATCAGAAACCAAAATGACATTGGCCTCTTATCAGAAGACATTTCATGCTCTCACTGCAGTTTATGCCAAATAGGCAACCTCCTCCAGTGGAAAACATATCCATTAATTTCTTTCAGTATTCTTAGGTGCCTGACTAGGATTTCAGAAAAGCTAAAGAAATAGAATACCCTTGACAATTCCTTCACATTCTCTTCAGAGACACATATGCAGAAACAGGATTTTATGGTTTTTTAGAGGCTGAGCACCCTTAAATGAGAGCTGAAGGAAATCAGTCCCATGCAGAATTATGTCTCTAGCATGGTAGGAATGCCCAGTCACAAGAGACATGATCAATAAAGCTTATAGTTTATGCACCTCAATATTGAGTTTCCACATTTTGATTTAAGGAGTTTCCTGTAACATAACCCATGGGACCTAAATTTTCCTGCTCTGCATGAATGAAATGTTGCCATTTGTTCAATATTCAAGTTATTTATCATTTGGATCCCTCCCCATATTACTGAAGCCAAACCTCCTCACAGGAAGAGGCAATTCTTAAAAGGAGTATAAAGCTTTTCTCCATTAAGGTATCAGCTAGTGAAGAGTAAGGTTGTTTTAATTGGGTCAAAGCAGAATCACAACTTGAACAAAGTTGAATCCACAAGGTTTTTGTGTCTCAGACAAACCTTTTTGAGTTTCAAAGGAGTTGTGGAATTTTTGATCTTATTAAAATCATGAAGTCGAATTTCATTGAAAGATTGACAATATGAGATTTCCAGCTTTGGTCCTCAGTTGAGTTTGCTTGCAGAAAGATTGCAAAAGCATCTTTGCATATAAAGATTCAGTTCTTCAACAGAAAACCCAATGTATGAGCAATATTTCAAGTACATGACCTATTTTGCAGTATATCCTACAATGTGGAATTTATGTGTCTGAGTAAAACCTGTGAAAACACCTAAGTGCCTGACTGATTTTCAAGAGCTGTCACACTATTTTTCCCAGCCAGTCTTTGCTGAAATATTGTGAACAGTTTTGACACAGACAGTAAGGTGTATGGTCTTCTGTCTTCTGTTACAGGTGCCAGACCAGTGGGAGCATTTTTTTCATTTTTCATTCATTCCAGTTTCCCACATGCATATCAATTTATCTTTGTCCCTTGCAGAGCCTCACTTAGCTGAGTAGCTCTCATTTGTCCCCTGACCTTTGACTGCTACTGGTTATGTTGAGTATAGGATAAGGAGGGGAAATTGCCATGAGAAAGGTGTCTTTTTTTCCCCATCAATCTCTCGAGGAATTGAGCCTACATACTGCAGAAAATGTGAGAATGTTTTGTAGGTTCCTAGATTTCTTTGCATTCCAAATGAAATTTTTAACACAAACTTAAAAAGAATATGAAATATTGTTATTTGGGGAAAAGTTATTGTATTTTATGGAATGTCAGATAAGGGCAAATTACTATAGAAGTCATGCAGATTTCTTCACGGCAGAAACATGCATTGACAGTGAATGTCAGATTTTTATAAATTACAGCTTTAAACCAGAAAACACTAAATTGCCATCAGTTTGCTAATTTACTTCTTTTACAGTATATGGAGAATGGTCGCTAATTTTTCAATATTAAGGCATTTTATGTAAACATAGCTGATGCTGTAAAATAGAAGGAATTAGAGAGACTGCTTAAAACTAGTGGACTGTTCTCCAGACCTGGAGCATGGATTAGTAGCATATGAAAAGGGAAATCACCAGGGATGAAATATTGACCAAGCTAGCAGGTCCTCAACAAATGGGAGCATAACAAACTGGAATGTTATTATTCACTACTGGTGTTGGGTTTTTTGTTTGTTTCCTAAGCAATATCATTAATTGAAAGTGTAATATTGTAAGTATAGTTCTGTAAAAATTATTATGGGGGTTTTTACCCATTCAGTTATCCTTATTTCGATTATTGCTAAAAAAATTGATTTCACTGTATTTTGCTGTTTCCAAAGCCTGGAAATTTGAAGCTGAAACTGTCATGGGTGTATTTTGCCAAATCTTCATTTGTGTGAAACATCCCACCAGCTCTTGCTGACAAAATGGGCTGACCTAAATGAACACCATTTTACTTTTTACATTTTGAATGAGATCCCCATGTAGGGGGTGACAGTAAATCAGTAAAACTTATAACTGGAAGAAAACATCATATTCTTAAATATAACTAATAGCTGTTAAACTTGGAGCACCAGAACCCAGCCTCTGACCAGTTACATGCAATTTCATGAACCTGAACATAATTGTATAAGATGTGATTAGCAAGTTATATGTGTATCTGGAACATGAGATTAACTCAGTATGGTTAAACCTTTTTTTCTGGGCTGTGAACACAACCCTGCCCTTCAGAAATGGCCATCTGCCTTCCAAAGAATTAACAGCCTCCTTGGACTGTGGCGACCATAGAAGTGTATTAGCTAGCTCTGGTTGCCATTTGAGTCGGGAAGTTCTCCTGGACGTGCCAGGTGAAAGATGGTAGAACCAGACAATGACCTGACAGCAGGAAGGCTTAAGCTTCTTTTTGTTTTAGGACAGAGAAATTCTTGAGAAAGGGTCCTTGATAGATATGGATTTGAGTGGTGAAAGAAAATACATTTTCCAAATTTAGATCACTTTCTGTGGGGGAGTTGGGAAGAGGTGTGTAGTGTGAAAGCCTACTTGCATCTGACAGTTTAACAGCTGGGACCTGTAGGATGGAAGCTGTAGAGCCAAAACATCCTTGCAGTGACTGGCTGTGCTGGTTTTGGCTGGGGTAGAGTTAACTTTCTTCCTACTGGCTGGTATGGGGCTGTGTTTTGGATTTGTGCTGATCACAGTGTTGATAATAGAGATGTTTTTGTTATTGCTGAGTAGGGCTTACACAGGGCCAAGGCATTTCCTGCTTTCCAAACCCCCACGCTGGCAAGGAAGTTGGGGGTGCATGGGAGGCTGGGAGGAGACAGCCAGGACCAGTGACTCCAACTGACCACAGGGATATCCCAGACCACATGACATCATTGTCAGTATATAAAGGTGGGCGAAAGAAGGAGGAAGGGGGGGATGTTTGGAGTGATGGCTTTGTCTTCCCATGTCACTGTAACATATGACTCGCTGTTACACTGTGCTCTCCTGGAGATGGCTGAACACCTGCCTGCCCATGGGGAGCAGTGAATTAATTCCTTGCTTTGCTTTGCTTTGTTTGTTTGCTTTGTTTGCAATTTTTGCTTTCCCTATTAGACTTTCTTTATCTCAACCCATGAGTTCTCTAGCTTTTTACCCTTCCAGTTCTCTCCCAGATCACACTGGTGAGGGAATGAGTGAGCTGCTGTGTGGGGCTTGGCTCATGGCTGGCATTAAACCACGGTACCAGCCCATGGTACTCAAATGGTACCAGGCTGCTGCACCATAAACTGCCAGCTTCTACAAGACTGGTGTGGAAGAAGTGTCGTCTAGTGACTGACATTAGTTAGGTAAGCTTGCTGGGCTGCTCCAAATTTGTTGGGAAAGGTCCTGACACCTGAGCCTCCTCAAGCAGTTTGTAATAGGAAATGCCCATAAACATGTGTTTGAATGCATAGGTGCTTTTGGATTTACACATAGATAAATACATAAATGTATAGACATTTATCTACACCTAGATAAATGTGTTATGTTTTAGGCAGATAAGGTGCACGTCAAATTACAGTGACAAAGGGAGATTAAGCCCAGATCTGATTAGCATAGAACCAAAGATATATATTAAATAATCCTATTTTCTTTGTTTAAGAGTTGACTGGAAGCAAGTTTGGAATTATTTAAACTAGTATCCTTCATTGTAATCAGTAGAAAAATAAGTCCAGAATTTGTGTGCATAAAATACAAGTAGTTCTTTTTAAATTCCTAATAGTAAATGGATCTCCATAGCAGTATTACTAACTTTAATAACAATTAAGAATTCAAAAGTCATGACTATTAATTCACTAGAAAAAGAGATAATATGCAATAATGTTTAAATAGAATAAACACAACTGCATACACTGCATTTGGCTGAGTCTTCTCTCACATATCCATTACAGAGCAGTAGTCCAGTACATGGCTGCTCAGAAGGAAAAGACACGTGCAGAAGGCATCAGGTACTGTATCAGCCTAGAGACAGAGATGCTACAGCCTGTGACAAAGCAACATGCAAAACACAGCATGAGGGCTTGCCATGAACAGTTTCTTTGAGAGTAACGGGTACAGAGAGAAGGAACCAAAACAGTATGTTGCAGTGGTCCAGCCCAGCAGCACAGAAAACACTGTTAGAACATTTTATCCCTTGTGACTTTCATCTGGCTAATGCTCCCTGGATTCTCACATTCCTCACTAGCAGTTGCTTTTACTGTGATATTCTGCAAGTTTGGAGGCTAATTCTACAAATCTTGTCCTTGGAAACACAAGTTATCTTCTTGGAGTCAGTGGGTACTTGTGTGAGGAAGACTAGGGTACTGGAACTGCTATCTCATTCAACAGCAGTTAAGGAAAAAGGCCTTTCCTCTTCTTTGCCTTTATTTAAGAAGCAATTTGTTCTACTTCAGCTGACTGGTGCGCAAAGTCCTCTGTGCACACATGTAGGAGCAAGAGACATCTGTGAACTAGTGAGGATAAACTGGACAAAGGCTGTTGGTTATTTTAGGGGAAGTGAAACATATTAATCCCTGTCTTCCATGGCCTAAATCTTAATCCCAGAATAATCTTTCAAGCTACTTTCAAGATGAATTATGTTTTGGCATTCTCAAGACTGGAGTCAGTGACAATAATCTTCTCCCAAAGCTCATATTGTGCTGATTGTTATTCTGATAGAGCATTTATGTATTTACATAATAAATCTATTTACCGTAAGTAAAATAATCTGTCAAAAATCAATACAGTTAATTTTCATCCTCTTTTTGAAGTCTTAAAATTAAATCTGTGATTAACCTTTTATCACCTAAATATATTGACTGACAGCCACGCTTTCAAAAAATGGAATTTACGGGTTTGAATGCTGGTTTAAATCAGAAAATGTTTTACAATCTTACATCAGTGTTTTAATTCCATTTCTTTGAGTTGCTTGTCATGTCTTCCCCTTTTAGGACATCATTTCCTCTGTCTTTGCATATGTTAGAAATGGCCAAGACCAATAAGTGTGTTCAGACTTCTCTCACCTTATTTCATAGGTTTTTGACAATGTGTTTGACTGTTTTCTTGGATCTCTGGAGAGACATCTCTGATTTGCCAAAAGTCTTGGTGCATTTGACTTACTCATGTCCTGGGGCAGAAAGAAAAAGGATTTGGGTTTAACCGTAAGTCTTGTAAGGAGATACTTTCAATGCTTTTAGTCAAGACGTGTTTTAAAAATGTTTAAATGGATGACTTCATGCTTCATTTTATGGCATTCCTGGAATACTGTTACAAATACAATAAATGTTCATTTAATCATGAATACTATGCTAGTTGTCATTTGTGAGACAGTGCAATAAAGTCCTCACAAGTTCTAAATGGCCTATTTTATATAGAATACAATATCCTTGAGCTATGGCAGTGATGTTCATGTTAAACTCAAGGATTTAAGTTTTAAATTGAAGGGTCTTTCTCTTATTTTGCCGTGCACATGACTTCCCGTAGAAGTTAATCTCTAAATGCACTGAGTCCTCCTATTTTATAACACATTTTATAGGAGAAGATAATTGCTCTTGTGCTGCTCTTTGGTCCAATTCTGTTAAGTTTATTCTAGAAATCTGTCATCTATAAAAGCTAACAAGAACATCCACATCTAAATAGTTTCACTATGGTGGTACTGCCTAAACACAAGAAGAGTAGAAGATATGATCCATAGTTTATTCATAGTCTTTGTGACATTTACCCTTTGACATAGAATATTTACATCCGTTCATCAAAATATGACTCCTCATCACAATCTTCTAAGCTAAGCCTGTAATATACATGATTATGGTAATTTAAAAACGAAACATAAAAAAAAAGATGATAAATGCGTATCATCTTACTCTTTATGGCTCTAGTAAATGTCGTACCTTAGGCTAGATGAATATGTTTTGAGTTTCCCATGCAAAAATCTGTTATGAAATGAGTCAGTCAACAGGCTTTTCCTTAGTCATTACTACTTAGCCTAAAGATCTTATGAATCTGATTTTCATTATCAATTTATTTCTGAGAATATAATTGTCTTTATGTAGTACTAAAATCATAATTTCCTTTCAGTTTGTAACTGGGAAAAAAAAGTAAATTTTCTACCAATTCTATGAAATTAGTTCTGTGCCTGGATCTTCCATTCCCTGTATGATGCTTTAACTTTGAAATTAATATAACAGATACCCCTCAAAGACTCTCAGAAAGGAGAAAAAAAAGGTGCTTTATATTGAAATCAAGCAATCAGCTAGATACTTTAGTTGTCTTTATTTAAGAGCAGTAAATCTTTTTAGCAAGTGGAATAAGCCAGTGAGAATAACTAAAAAGGCATTTAGTGAATTACACAAAGGGTGTGTGGTTTAGACCTTTTCTGGAACGCAGGCTGCAGTTTAGCTGTCGAGTCACTATCATTCTCCTCAAAGGTGAAATGATTTAGAGGCCTAGAGAAACTTAATTTTTCTTGATCACCATGTGCAACCTGGAATTTTAATGGCAGGCATAATTAATTCTTCTGATGTTAATCATCAGGGCTGGGCTCCACAATTATCAGCCTAGTGCAGCTGGGGCATGGTGCAGACATGAAAAATTAGGAAAATGAATCAGTAATAGGGTGGCAGATTTAATCTGCATCATGAAAACAAAGTTAAAAAGAGGCAGATCGAGAGAATTTCAGCTGAAGCTTTTGTGCCAATGAGCACTGACAGAACTGAAAAATGTTGCCGATGTCCAAAGTGATTGGTAATTACCAAGCCATTGAATTTTTTATTGTCAATTTATCATTGCGCCAGAGGTTAAATTTAACATCTTCTTCTAAAGCCATCACTCTAGGAGGAAGGCAAGCTTTGCATCACGTGGACCAGGAGTCAGTGAAAGGTTAATCAGGTATTCCTTTAGTTTGTGTGTGCTTCCAAATCAGTCTTTCTTTTTTGTGTCCTTTATGCTGCATAGATACCGTGGGGTATTTTCTAATTTATATCACCTGTACATTTCAGAAAAAATATTAGATTGCATTCCTCAGCACAGCATCATCTGCCTTGCTGTGTATTTATAATGCTGTGTTTGCCTACTTCCCCAGGCATATTTTACACACATTTCAATATATGTATGGAAATTTTATATATCCAAAAGCTGTATGGTACAAGGCAGGCATTTCCCCAATAAGGAAAAATATAATTTTAGTGTCTGAAAGTACTGCAGAAATTTAAAAAATCTGATGTAATTTGTTTAGATTTTTATTTGTTTAGTACTCAACTGTGTTATTTGGTTTGCACTTGATTTTTGCTTTGTTCTGAAGGCATGTTGTTTGTGAACGGTCCGGTTTAAGATTAGGGTGATGTTTGGAATGCTAGAAACTGCTTTTGGGCTGAAGAACTGCGAGGGGAAGGCTATTCACATTTTGTATCTTGCACAATGCTGAGTACAGTTTTGGCACTTAATAAGTAAGAAATATTCACAATTGATAGAGAAACACGTTTTTCTCCCTTGAATCTTCCCCCCTCAAGAATATTTAGTAAATGGTAGGGTCTTTTTTGATGCAAAAGCCATAACAGACTGAGAGAAAGACAGAAGCAAAATATCCTTATAACAGAAATATGTGACAGAAATATACATTCATGTGTTAGGGACTAAATTGAGCCCTGAAGTAAGTGAAAACCTGTTCAGTGAAATAGAGTTTGTGCTTCTCTGTTTACAGGTTTGGATCTGCCCTGAAAATTCCAAATACATGCTCTTATACTGCTTGCAATGTAGCTCTTTTAATACAATATTAAATGCAACTTCTGTCCACCTAAATTCCTACCTAAATTCTGCTCAGTAATCTCACTTCTATTTACTATATTTTTTAGCATTGTTTATTATAGATTCCAGACTGTGCTCTGATTAAAGGAATTGTATGCATTTTCTATAAATTAAAAATGGAAATGGCCTTTAGGGGAGACTCAGTAGAGGAATCAATGCGTGCATTAATTACTGCAATTCATTACCCAAATAAACACAAGACTCAGCCTTTTGCTGGATACAAATTTAGGGACATACGATGTTTACAAGAGACAAAGGCTTGTGATCCTGCTCATGTTAATCTACAGATCAAAGTATGTGAGCCCATTCCTAGTGGAGGCTCCTTTGGGGATACCATAGCTGGGATCAATCCCCCTATGCAGGCAGTGAATTATTGCTGCTGAATACAAAAGCTGCTCACGTGACATTACTATTCCCTAACAACGGGCATACTTGCTCCAGATAATGCTTTAGAAGAGAATATTTTCCTGATACCTCACTTTTCTTTAATTAAACGCAAATCGTACGGCAATGGCTGTACAACAACCACTGATTCACTTAATTAACAAAATTATGCCACATTTCATAGCAGATACTCAGTCATTTGGAAGAAAAACATGAAAATATACTCTTTAGCTTCTCGGAGGTTTTCTAGAATATAAACAGGTTAGAAAACAATAGCAATTAGAACTATACAGGAAAAAAATCAGTTATTTTTTGAAAAGCTTTCATATTTTTCTAAATCAGTATCCTTTCTTTTCTTAAGAAGATACTAGAATAGTATTGGAAGAACGCAATTTTTCTAACAGCATCTGGTTACATTTCTTCATCTTATTTTATAGATGGAGGATAAATTACAGTATGAAGGCTTCCGTTCAAACCAGGACACAGAGCGTGGTTTGAATATCGGTGCATTTTGCCATTGTGGGTGCAAGCTCACCCCCAGTCTCAGCAGCTCACAGCAGAACCCCAGCCTTTTCCTTCTTTCCTGTTGGAGCACTCAGATATTTTAATGGGATTCTGACTAAAACTGCAACTAATTAGGAATCAATTCAGGACCATTAGTAAGTGGAACTAAGGTAGCCAGTGTTGCATATTTCAAAAGAGTTCACTTTAATGAGAGGAGTTCTTAGACAGGGGAAGAAAAACCCCACAAGCAGATTAAAGATAGTGTAGGGACCTTCTCCAGTTAAACTAAACAACTAATACTACACTACACAGAAAGATGCTGAACTTGTAGTCCTCTCTAATTGATCTACTTACTGTTCCTTAGGAAACTCAAAACAATAATGAATGCAGGTATTAACTGCATGTAAGTCATTCAATAGCTATTTATAAACATTAGCAATTGTTACATTTCACAGGCTTTCTTCATTGGAGAAACATATGTTATCTTTTTTCGGACACATAAACCTCAGAACTGTCAAACCTTTTTTTCTTCTATGGGCTTTGTACTTCTGCGACATCTGTTTATCTGCACTGCGTTGCCTGCAGATGGTATTTTTTAAATTTGTTATAGGGGTTAGGATGCCATATTTTTGACAGCTGTAGTTTTGCTTCACCACATAGCAAAACTTTGCTAAAAATGAAGTGCTTTGAGGGAATGATTTCATTGTCATTATTTCATTAGTTGTATCAATTTCTCTCCCTAGTCTCTTGCTATTGTGAGTTCTGTTAATGAGCTGGTAGTAGGTAAATGCAATCATTTTAGGAGAAATAGAAAAAGCAATATATTGCTGATTGATTTGAATTGAGTGGGAATGTGTGCAACTATATTGATACAGTCTGATATTAGAGTATTAAAATCACTATAGAGTAAATCGAAAGCACAAACCCGAATACATTATGTAAGTCTTAAGCATCACAATTACCTCACCTCATGAGAAACTGCTTGGACAAGGTTTCTGGTTTGAGACAAAGTGAAGAGAGACAAATCTACTTTGAGTATGTTTAAGAAAAAAAGTATGAAGATCTGTTTGTATTGCCAGCATGTGAACATGACTGGAGACCTAGTGCAACCCCTTTACAGGTGATACACATTTTAGATGTTTTGTAGAGTAAGTTAAGAATTTACACAGGATTTGCTAGGAACCTTCATTATTTTAAAACACCAGTTAATTCAGCTGCTGAGGACTGAATGTGATAGAACATCTTTCCAGCATGTTTGTTTGAAAGATGAGCATCTTGGCTATTTAATTTTTTGTTTTCTATTTTACTTTCTAATTCGTATTGCTAAACAAACAGTGTGCACTGATACACTGCAACATTCTCTTGCAATAAATATCAATCAGAACAATCAACAAGAGGTAAATAAATTTTGGAATATTTATCTTTGTAGGAAGAGTGAGCCCTAGCCAGGGGTAGGAGGGTCTCCCAGTCACTGCTGTTTACATGAGTCCTTGGTTTGGATATATGTGCTCTTGATACAGAGACTGTAGACCTTGAAGTACTGTTTTTAGAAGCTATATATTTTTAATCAAGCTTCTTTAGCTTCTGTGAGAAAGGAAACAGGATTTGTGTTTTTAATGACAGGTCACGGTATGAACAACAGAAGAAAATATTCTGGGGAGAGAGGAAAAACCCTACTTTAAGTAGGCTGGGAATAGATCAGGACTGTCCGGTAAACGTGCTTCTTTAAAAAATTTTTTATTTTGAATCTTGGATATTGCAATATTAGTAACCTCAGATATACGTTGACATTTAACAGGGAAAATGACTGACAGCTGTGAACTCTTTTGTTTTTAATAAAAGAAGCAAACAAGTAATTTCAGCTCTTTCTATCCTGTGGGTTGTGTGCTAAGATCTAAGGATAAAAATACAGAATCCTCCCATGTTCTGGTCAAAGCTTTTGGCTTTTACAAAATAAATGGAATGGAACAAAGTGTCACTTGAATGTATAGAAGGATGTTTGGAATGAGGACAGGCCAGGAGAGACGTGACCAGTGTTTCCATGCCAATGGAGGTCCACAGACCCAAGCATCAACCTTCAGTTGAGTAAACCTCAGTACAACTTCCAGATGCTATAAAAACTATTTCAGAGTAGTTGTGCAGGCACTCCACATCTCATGAGAAGAGAATTCTACTGACCTGTGCCAAAAGACACGAGCAATATCCTCCTTTTTTCCTTCAGTCTTAAAAGTTGACCTGAATGTTTTCCCGTTTCTATTTTACCATCAGTAAGAAAGATAAAGCCTCTTTGCTTGAGCTGAAAGAGGTGGAACTCTCTTATCACTTCCATCTTTTGATCTTTATTTTTCACATGTATAATAAGGATCTCCTTACATTCATTTATGGTCATCCTATTTAGCATAACAATGTAACCTGCAGAACTACCAGCACTGTCAAGTCTAAGCCTCCTTCCCAGTTTGTGTGTGGTGTACTTAAGATTTCAGTTAAAATATGTTTTTTATACAGCTTCAGTTTCTGACATCATGAAAGCAATGAAACTCAAATCATGGGAGGGGTTGAGGAGGGGATTGTGTTGGGGGGTTTTGGTTTTGTGGGTTTTTTTTAGAGGTAGAAAATTATTTCATAATAATATCTGACAGGGGCTTGGTAAAAAGGCTGATATGCTACTGAAAATCCTACGTTGGGTAAGTAAAGCTGTCTCATTGGCTAAAATTTCTGATACTATGGTAACTGAGTAAGTCTGAACTCTCATTATTTTTTATTTTTACTGTATGCTTTCCCATGCAGTTTGCCAGCAACTTTTTTGCACGATTGCCAGCAATATGGAGACTCCAAGAGTGTACAATTACCTTTGCCTTCCTTTCAGAAATTCATGGAAAGCATTTCACAACCTTGCAGGGAAGATGTTTCTGTCTCTAAAGAGGGTTGGAGGAGGTGAATTAGAGTGGGAAGCACAGTTCTTTTTCTTCCTCTTCTCAGATATGCAGCATTCCTTTATTGGTTCTCCTCCAGGACGCATTCCCAGAGGAGAACTCCTCCTTCTCTATTGCAGCAGGGCAAACTTGGCGTCCGATATGGGTGTCCCTCAGGGATGAGGAAGCTAAGGGTGGTCAGAACACAGTCCAGGCGATGACTTCACTGACAGGACCAAGTTATGCAGTGCCTGAGCCAGGAAAGTGCAGCAGGGGGTGACAGTAACAAGTCCTATTGATAGACTAGTGATGACCAAGGCAAAAGCAAAGTAACAGGTCAAAGGCAGACTGAAAGATTCAAGCAATGGTTCAGGAGTAGGTCTGGGGAAAAGTACACACACAGTGTACCTCAGGCGAAGAGTGGGTGCCCAGACCTGAGCTTAAATGAGTCTCCTGAGCCTGTGGAAAGGGGTCTGTGAAGGCCCCAGGTGGGGCAAATAAGGTCCATTAGTGCACTCAAAGCTGAGACAGAACTTTATCTCTCACAGTTCAGTCTGCCTTTCTCCTGCTTCACTGAGTCATTGAAATCTTTTCTCCTCTGTCACCAAAATTCAACTTGCATGGTGTCCCTGGATTTCCCTACTTGTCCTCTGCTCCTCAGCTCTGCCTTTCTTCCCTGGCCTAAGACTTTCAATGCAAAGTGACAGCAAGAACAGTAAAACCTTGTTATAATGTCACTTGAGGTTTGGATAGAAAACTACATTTATTTTAACAAATCTGTGACCTCGTAGCAATTCTGCTGTTGGCGCTGTGCTGCATACCATGGCTACTTGGAACTTTGTGGGCCCAGCAAAGACATTTCTACTGCAGTATTTCTTGTGTTTTCTGAAGGAATGATGTTTATGACACACTGCTGAACCCATCTGATACTCTCCAGTAGAAGACAGGGGTCCACGTGCACTCAAAGTTATTTTAATAAATCATAGTCATAGAGAGGGTGGAAGAAGGCAGGACAGACAGAAAATAGATATGTTAACATTCATTTGAAATTATTGTTGCTCATGAAGCATCCTACTGGCTCCCCTACTTTGTTGGGTGGTAAAGTAAGGCCACAGAGCACTAAGGAGAAAGAGAAAAGCTGAGGTATGAGAATCATGGACATCATAGACAAGGAACAGTATTATTAGGAATCAAACTGAACAGTGGCAGGGACTACATATTAGCCCATGTTTTGCTAGTGCTGTCATTGAATATTCAAAACAAGGCTTCATAGTCTTATATGGACCCTTCTAATAAAGTGGGGGTTTCCATAATGTAAGATGTGTAACTAAGTTGGTTAACTTACAATATAAGCACACAACTTGACTTTAAAATACCTACATTTTTACCTCTATATATTTTTCTCTTCTATAGAAGAGAAAAATCTTTGAATTGAAAAGAAAATCCCAAAAGCAAAACACAACCTAAAATTCTGTCACCTACCCCCCTGCCCCCAACTCAGCAGTAGCTTCCTGAGGAAACACAGTCAAGGGCAGCCCAACCAAGTTCTATAACTTCTGTTCCAGTGGCACAGCAAACCTGGCTTTTTGAAGTTATTGTCTTCTTATAAAAGAAAATTGGATCCTTGAGATTTTTTTATAAATGTTAGTTAATTAATTAGTGCTGTACAATCTGACCAACTGTCTTTTTCCCTGCATAGGGCAAGTCTGCCTTATTTACAGCTGTTGAACCAGTCTAACTCTCACCTCTACCAAAAAATAATCGAGAAGTACATGAAGCACAATGGGATAGGAGGTATAAAATGTACATCCTAAATGCGTTTCTCTGATTTTCTTGGGAAAAATCTATCAAGGTTAAATGTACTTGAGTGAACTTTAGAGGTGAGGATTAGTTTTGTAACCACAAAGCCTTTGGACTTTGGAGGTGTGCACAGTGCGTACAAGAGCGAACTATGAAATTTTCCATTGGCAATCATCTGTCAATAATCCTTGCAAGGTACTAAATTCAGCTGGAATGGAGTGGGACATACACAGGTAAAATAGTAATGGCAGGTAGAGACCTGATCTTACAATAGTAATGGAAGGTACAGACATGACTTTACAAGAGGTAGAAGGCTGTGGTGCAACTTAAGACAAATCGTGCCATGGCATGTCCAAGTAATCACTGCTAGTAGGAAGAGCACGAGGGAAGCTGGCATGTGAGTTAGACAATGACATCGTAACTAGTCACTCCTTAAAAAATTTGAGTATCTGTAAACCTTACATATTTTGTTCTCATAACATGTTCCTGGCATCAAACTGCACAGAAGTAATTAGTTCACCTTTAGAAGTTTGTCCTGTCAAACTAATTTGCTAGACTGGAATATGGCAAATATAAAATACTTAAATGGCAGTAACTTTGCTCCCAACATAAAAACCTGTGTAAATGAAGGTCCTTATGTTTTGATCAAACTGCATGGACACGGCACCCATTCAGAGAAAAAGAAGCTCTATGGATGCTTGCAGCAATCTGTTTGTGCAAATCAGAATGCACAACTAGAGGCTAAAAACTGAGTGCAGTGACCATCTACCCATGCCCTTTAGTGAGAATGAGGTCTGTTTGTGTGATTGATGGCTTATGTTTGTTAACCTCCTTCAGGTAAAACATTTGCTGCAGGCAGAAGTTCTGCAAAAACTTTAGGACCGACCTTAGAAAGGAATTTGCTTTTTGAATAATTTCTTTCTTTCTCTCTTTCTTCCTTGAGGGAACAAAAAAGAGCCCAAAGAGCAGTAGTGCATAAAGACAAAGCCAGGCCGAATATTACATCTTACCAGTGATACACAAGTGTTAGTCAAATGGAGAGATGACAGAGAAATAAGGAAACAATTAAACTTCAATAAAACAAAATAAGGAATAACATTCCAGTCAGATCTAATCACATTATGTATAGCATAACTTTCAAATTGAAAGTCCATAAAACCCAACCACACCTCAGCCAGTTTGTCTGGCATCCATCCTGTATAATAAGCCAGAGGTTCCTTGTGGCACAGCTCCAAGTTAGTTTGAAACCATGTCTGCAGTGGGGATGGCACTGAGCCATGTTTCTAAGAAATAGAATAATTTTTCTGGTGGGAAAGGTCAGGCAGTACAGAGCCAGAAGGGATGAGATTCCCTTTTTCGGCTTTTTCTCAATTCTTAATCCTTCAAATACGTTTCTTTTAATAGGAAAATTCATTCACAAACAGAAAGCCTGATATTAAAGCAATGTTACAGATACATTTAAACTGACAGGCAGCAGGAAATCTAGAACCCAGGCAACCTGGGTTGTATCATTATAAAACGAGAAAAGAATTTGGTAAGTCACTGGTTACCTTTCCTCTGCCCTGTAAGTCTCTTCCCCAACAAGTTTTTTAAACTCTTACCTAACACTGAGAAAAATAAGAGAACATAATGGATTCTCATTCCCATCTTCTGTATTTGATATGTGCAAATATATGCATGAATATAATAGTTAATTTACATTTATCTTCCATTTTAAATAATAATCTTCTTAATAATGCATAAATGGATTCCATATGCTATCAGACAAATCATTCCTAATTTTCTTTATGGAAGCGCATATGGGAACTGTTTTCATGCAGGGTCAAATCCTGGCTCCATTGATGTCAATGGCAAATTTCCCACTAATTTTGCAAGGGCCAAGATTTCACCCTTGATGTTCAGCCACCCTAATAATACAAAGAGCCAATGTTGTTCTCTCTTCTCATATGTCAGATAAGTTTGAACAAGAACTGAGTTATTGCTGAATTAATGTAATCCATTCCTCTGCATTTTCTAGCTTGCATCAAATTCTTTGCTTGGGGTAAGTGGGATACAGATTTACAGTTATAGTAGCCACACAGTTTTCTGAAAATGTTATCAATGCCAACTATTTCAGAGCCTTTGCAGAGACAAGCAGAGCAGGTCACTGGGAAATGACATAAGACTTAGCATCCACTGGAGAGCAAGGGCAATAGGGAGCTTTCCTGTGGTAAGAAGCATGTCTTAGGGAACTGTATCTGTGGCATCTTTTGTCAGTTTATGGGTCATAATTGGATCTGGTCCAACAGAAAATGATGTTTTGCCCCATGGCTCATTTTATGTCACCCTTCTTGGAATTAACCAGAGGCAGAAAGTGGATTGCAAGCAGCTGAATTCTTCTTGCAATCTGAATTCTTTCCCCAGGGGCCCTAACACACTTCTTTCTGACAGGAAATGCCCTGTCATGTGACTAGAATGGAGTCCACTGTGGGATGGAGGCGTGTCCAGTCATTTGTAACGTTGTGCGAACAGTCCATGTTATTTGAGAGATGATATCTCTAGTGGCCCATGTGGAGCAGAAGTAGAATTCTTGTACTTTGGTTGCACTCACTGAGAACCAGAATAAAGTTGAAATTCCTCGTAATTTCTGTTTTGTGTTTACAGTATTCCAACATTCCATCTTGCACCTAGACACGGGATGCACATTGAGAGGAACTTTTGACATGTACACATCTTAAAAATATTCACCAATTAAAAATAAACATCAGTTTGAAGTGAAAAATCCAAATTTTTTGGTTAGAAGCTGGAAATACATTTTGAGTTTCTATTCTTTTTACTGCCTTTTTTGACCATAGATATAAGTCTGTTTCAACAAAGATTCTTCAACCATCGTGGTTAAATTGTAGTTTGACAAATCAATTTATTATTTGAATTTATGAAAAAATGTCACTCAGCCTAATTAGTTGTTAAGATCCATTGTTTTGGTGTCCTTTTACTAGAAAAAATTGCTCATTAAGCTAATCTGCCACCTTCTTGGCTGATGCAAATATCAGCTTGTCTACTAGTGTTCCTGGCAAGATCTCTGAGGTCACCAGCATTGCATCACTGCTAAAGCAGGCATATTCCATGTGTAAGGACTAGGAGAATTAGGTATCATGTAGTATCTGAGAAGCTAGTTAATAAAGAGCTGGAACAATAAATTATATTAATAACTTGAATTTTAGATAATTTGTCTCTGCAATGTATTATTCCATTTTATTTTGTCTGCGTTTTTATTTTCAGCACCAGGACATGACAAGTCGTGAATTATGATCTATTCATTCACACCCAGTTTCAACACAACTGGGTGTGAATTAATACTCCATAATTCATATAGTGGAGCGTCTTATTACAATTATAAAATTTTATTAGAAAATGTTTTTTAATATTTATATTGTTAATTAAATGATGATGAGTCTCATAAATTCTGAACAATGAATTAGGTTATATTAGGCACTATTCAGATTTCATCTGTTAGCCAATCAAGGTACACAGACTTCTCTATTATTTAATATGCTATATAATAATGTTGGACTATGAGATTTTTCTTTAGAATGTGGAATTTCCTATTCAAATGGACTTTATCAGAAAATTTTCATTACTCATTTCTAAACATAAGGGTCAGTATGGAAATACTGTTTCCTTTTACAGATGTGGATTCACTGAACACAGGAAAGAACATTTACCTCTTCATTTGAAAGCTAAGAAAACTTCAGGTCACACAAACCTTGGGCAGTTAATCAGTGTTGGTTTTGAGGGTAACAGCAGTCTCTCCTGTCTGCTAACTTTCATAGAGCACTTCAATATTCTATATTTTGGATCTAGCTCTGCATTTCTTCTCCTCATTGTGAAAGTCTCACTCTAGGTCTGTTTGTGAAAGCTTTTAAATGTGTTTAAACTCAAAGATATGCTTCAGTGTTTCCTGGAAAGCTGAGATCTGCAGTACTCTCAGGTATATAGAAATTGAAGATGAGGTGCATAGTGGGAATTGCAATTCAAGATAGATGTGGATTACATGACATTACTGGGATAAAGATATCCCAATTCTGATCATTACTGCTGAAATCAGAACCATGCCATCTACTTAAATGATGTGGAAAAATGCAGCAGCCAGAGTGACTTAGATAAAAAAGATTGCTTGTTTAGTAAAAAAAAGGTAACCATCTTTGCTCATGAAATATTGTTTGATATACACAACAAGAAATAATTTCAATCCATTCTCTATCTAGGTAAACATTTTTTTAGATTCTCACACATTTTTCTAACTGGTTTCTCTGAGAATTTTCATTTGACTTTAATTGTACAAGGTTGCAGATGAATTTAATGCCTGCAGAAGCTAAATTACTTTGAGTTAGGTAAAGTGAAGACCTGCAGAGATATATCAATAATTCACCTCATCTCCAGCCTTTTGATTACATATGGCATAAGGGCTTAATCCCAGACAGGGATTCGCTGTGCAAGGAATTCAGGGCTGAGTCCTTTAAAGCAAGGATTATGTGTGGCAGCATTCTTCCCCCTCAGGTGTTGCTGTTGCAAGAGCACAGCCACGGCTGCCTACTGCTGCTTTATTAATAATGGAACACTGAAGAGAAATTCCATGCAAAATTGATTTTTGAACAGTGTATAAGAATCTAATATGAAGTCTTAAAATGTCATTGAAAAATCTGTTTGTAATTTACTTTGCTGCTAAGAACTTACTGCCCCACTATAAACATTTTACTGTATTTCTCCCCATTAAACAACAATTTTTTGCATATTTGTTCAGCCTTCTTGCTGTGACATGCCACTGTGAGCTGATAGATAGATATTTAAAACCATACATGGGCTGTGTTTCTTGTGTTGCCTACTCAAATAGCAAGCGGAGATATCATTTTCATTGCAGTGCAGGTAAATGGTGTTAATGACTCATTATCTAACGCAGGATGCTAACTGATTAATTGAAAATGTACTGTTTGGAGAAGAGTGAACATGCTTCTGTGGCTGCGAAAAGGGTTCTTTTTTTAAGCTCTGCAGAAAAAGACTGTCAAGTATAGAGCAAAGGTTCCTGGGGTTGAGGCCCAGGGCAGGGGCCTCATTGCTCTGGTTCCAGAGTTTTCTTTGTGACTTGAAGTATTCTGCTAAGCATTAGATTTAACCTTCGATTCACTGACCCAAAACTTTATCTATATAATTGAAAGTGTAACCTCACATGCAACTTTTAATGTTGCCATTGATTAATAATATGCATGTACAAATAAACTGTAGAAACTCTTAGCAGTTTTAAAAGGCTGAAGATATTTTTCTGACTCATTTCTTTATCTCAAAAATAGACCTGAAAATATGTTCACTGTTTGCACAGATTCCACAAGTATTCTGCAAATATGTGGCATTGTTATTTTCAGTATGGGTAATTGAAGCTTTTTAGATGACAGAACCCCAGGGAATGGCCTCATTGCTTAATATGGTGTTTCTAGTACTAAAGCACTGAGGAACAGCATCGCTTGAGCTTGTTTGTATAGCTGTTCACTCCTCTGTAGCTGAGCTCTGGCTTTTGACTTCATTGTTTCTGACAAACCTGTTGGGATTATGAAATTCCAGAACCCCTCCACATTAAAAGATCAAAGACATAGTTCTGTCAGTTAAACCTACTGGTTTTGTAGGAGTATCAAAGAAACTTTGATGGCCCTGTCCTTTGCTACTATTTGTATGACTTGGGAGATGGAGATTTAGTTGGAGTTGCATGAATGGAGATGGAGAATAAGTTAGTTCATATTTTCTGAAGTGTTTCCAACAGAAGGTTTGAAATGTAATAGCTTGGGAAAATATAGGAATTGCAGGAAAATCTAGCTGGCTTTAGATGCTACTTAACCATAAGTTCTTGATGAGCTGGAGGAAGTTGTTTGTACAGTGTACTTTTGGATAAATAGCAGAACTTGAACTGCATAAACTTAGATATCCCGTTGTTTGCCTTTCAGTGATAGGCTTTGACACTTGACTTGAAAAGAATATTTCAGAACTATACAATTTTGAAACTTCACTTCAAAATGGCTTTATTCTGGGTATAAGCAGAAAAAACCAGCAAGCCCCTCCACAAACTATTATAATATAACTTTGAAGACTAGTGGCTTCTAACTGAAAGAGCAAGGCTTATCTTCCAGAAAATGTTTACTACAGGAAACCTCCCCTAATGGGTTTTGTAGCTTTTACTATAATCATTTTGCAACTTTTGGATAATGGCTGAGCAACTATCCAGCCTCTCTGGTTGCTCCCACATCTGATCAGACCTTCCAATCATGGAAGTACATTCAAAGGCTTCTAAAAGCAAAAAGAAGTCTAAATTTTCCCCACTGGGGGTTGCTGCTGAGCACACAGCTGATGATGAGGTGTGGTGGTTGCTTTTAACAGGAGGTTGGGTTGTTGGTTACCAACCAGCTAGTTAACAATGAGTTTAGGAAAGCTGTGAGAGAATACACGGATGGCAGAGTAGTTTGCTGAGTAGCATTTCTCTAGGGACAGTGAGGTAGTCAAGTAGATGTAAGGCCTACGAAGGTGACAGGGGTTGGAGAGGGAAATACTGTATGAGAGCTGATATTTGGAACTCAAAACTACTGGGTAGCTGACTAGAAACCCATAGCTAGCATATGTTTCATAAAGTAATATCTATTACATAAAGACTACCAAAATTTGGAGACACTGCCTGTAAGCATTGGTGTTGAACATGAAAATGCAGCAGTACGTGAGGAGTTCTCTCTGAAATGGCTTCTATGAACCTGCTGTCTGTGCTGCTATATAATCCTTTCTCTGACATGTGTGTCAGGACAATGAACTTGGTTTCTGCTTCTTCATTAGCATTTAGTGCTAGTTATGACGAAATAGGAGTGGGAATGGTACACCTTGGGGATAAATGTCATTTCACACTACTAACAAAACTTGGGGGGATGCTTGATAATTAGAGATTATGGCTTAGTATTTTCTACAAACAGCTATGTCATGCAGATCTGCTTCTTGAGTTTCTGTAAAACAACAGGATTTGTTTGTGAAACACAAAAATTAACCTGCAGAGTGTGTTGTTTCCCCTACATTTTTACTGAGTTCATTGCTGTCTGTCAGAGAAAGCTCTTAATATTTCACACTCTCCCCATTCCTTTACTAGTATAATCCAAGGAAAAACATATGATGCATTGGACTGGATCTCAGGAGACTTGAGCTGGATCTCAGGAGACTTGAGCTCCATTTGAACGTCTCCCACAGTCTTTTGTCACCTGGGCAAGTCACCCTCCTATGCCCACTTCTTACCTGTATGTTTGGGATAGTAACTATTTGCCTTGATTGCCTAACTAGATCAGGAGTTGGGAATCCAAGCTGTATGTAGACAGTAGCAAATGGAATCCTTATTTTATTAGACACTTTTAACATCTCCTGTACATAAAAATACGTAACAAAATGTAAAGCTCTTGTAGAAATGATGAATCCTTTTCTGTCTTCTGTGAACAGTCTCATAAGAAACATATGGAAGGTACGAAGGGAAAATATTATAGAGTTCTACTACAAAACCTTGAAAACATACCTTAGACTTGAGTCTTAGTGGGTTTTTTTTACCTTTATTCCCTGTCCATGAGAGCAGTAACTGTTTTTGGTGAGTATTAAAAAGTGCTTAGAAGGGACAACTGTATGAATCTGCCTTGTATGCATACTGTTTGTTTCAAGAGTAGGAACAAAAGTCTGAAACTTGACAGGAAAAATACAAGCCATGGCTAGCCTCCTGCATGTCTTGGCTTCCTGTACTAAAAGAAATCATTTGTTAAAACTGAGCAGACCTCTTTTGTTTTCTACAATATTTGGTGAACAAGAAAATCACTAAAGTTTGGCTAATCTTTCAAAAACTTTATTGTGCTTTCACTGTTTAGGGGAATTTTAAGTTAGCATTAGCATGAAAACCTACAGATGTTAGCTCTTTATCCTTTGTCTAAGATCAGATTTATCTGAGTAACCAACATTAAAAATGTGTAAATTTGTGGCAAACACAATGAATCTTGAATATATTAAAGAAACAAACAGATGAACCATCTGGAAACAAGACGTAGATCTGAAATAACTATGCCAGTGGCATAACCCAAGCATAATCCCTGGCATAATTTATGCAGAGCAACTGTATCAAGAGCCAGAAACTATTCTTTTAGAAGGCTGAGCTTAATAATGACTGCACATTATCATTCCACTTGCTGGGTAAATATTGACAAAGGAGAGACACATGCTGTAGAAATGTATCTACATCCTGCATTCCCTCTAGGGAAACTTCTGCATTCTGAATTTTCAATACGATTTTTTTTCCTTTTGTCTTTTCTACCCCTCTCTCATCTAAAATGACTGCAGTATATATGGCTCTGCAACTATGGGAATCAGTTTATTAACTCTGAAATTATCTTTGATAACTCATACGTACACATCATATTGCATAATTGATTATGCCCACATCACCATTAAGTAGACCTTGATTTTGCCGTATACCATTAAAGATTCACACCTAATGCATCAGCTTTTCTCTTTCTGTTATCACTTGAAAAGATTTCACGTTCTCACATAATCCCAGTGCAAAATACTCTTGGTGGAAAGCAGTAGATTTTACTATTATGTGGCTAACTAATGTGTTTCAGCTGGGTGTGTTTTCCTGTGGCACTGGAATGTTTTGGCAGCCTGCAGTTTCATTGGTCATGATCATGGAACAACACAAATTAGATCTTGTATTCTTTACATCTTTACATTACTAGCAAAGGTGAAACACCCAACAAACAATGCATTTTGAAAAATGTTTTCTGGGTATTTTAATGGTGAATGTATTGCAAACCTGCATAGAAACTAGGTAGCGGTATATCTTCAGTGACTGATTTAAACCCATACCTAATGTATCTTGTAGGTTAGCATTAATTTGACTTGCTGAGTGGATGGAATTTATGGGTGTAATGCATTGCACTAGGCAAATAAAATCATCTTCCTTCAGTAATAAAGGTGAAGGCAAGCTCCATACTGGCAATCCAGGCAGTCTTCAAAGCTGAAGCCGTGAAATATCCATCTTCTGTGGCATAGTGATGCAACACATTGCAAATGGTATTTTCCATCAGGAAATACCATTCTGCAATTTGACTTCAAGCTTAGATTAATTTTGTGGTTTTTTGTTTTTTTTTTTTTAAATCTCCACTCAGCACTTGTCTTTTCAATACCGTTCCCATTTTCCCCATCTTTTTCTCCTTCCAACTTTTTTACTCTTCCTAGCATCTTAGCTTTCAACTCCCTCAGGTATTTCAAATTACCTTATTTTAGAAGGTTTGATCACCTTCCTCCTCACTTTTATTCTTTCCTGGCTTGGTTCTATAACATAAACAGCAAGCAACACTAAAATATTTGTACTAGTACTTACTAGTATGTCATGCAAATACAGCCACAGCAAGTATGGACTTTGCTCTGGAAAACTTACAGTATTAATTAGGCTTGCAATTTTAATTAGTTTTCCAGAACAAAACTTGGAAATAAACATGGAGAAAAGGAAAAGATTTTCCACGTTGGTAACAGGGATAGAAATAGAACCTGTCTATATCTTTTGACTTATTGCAGTACTTTGTCATTCTACTGGTACTTCTTTTGCCTTTACTCTTTCCATAAAGAAATTGGCTTTACTTTGCCTTTCAGGAAAAGATGATGTGTTGATTGTGAAATCTCTTCTACAAAAGCGAGGGCTTGACTTACTGAAATGAGGCTCCATTACACTTGGAGCTGAGCCTCTATCAAAGACTTAGCTGGGACTGTACTCAAATTATGAAGTGTTCCTCTGAAATCTAAGCTATTGTGTAGTTTGATCCTTCCTCTTTGACAGGAGTTTGAGAACACAGTTAAACAGAATAAAATAAAGTTGTTTCAGTCTGTACAAATGGATTGGATGATGGGTTAAACAGGTAGATGATATTTTCCTTCATTTGTGGGGAAGCTGTATGTGTTTATTCAAATATTAAAGATGTGTCGAGTATTTTTCTCCCCCTCCCTAACTCCTTTATTTTTTTTTTTTTTCCACTTTCAGGATTAGTTTTTAGAGGCTGGCAAGTGTTTGCTCTTTCTAAAATCTGTGGAAATTGTGATCTCTGTATGTCCCATTACCTGTGAGGTCAGCCAAAGGATTTTGCCATTGCTGAGACAGATTTTTTTTTTAAGCTCTAAATATTCTATGTCCTAACAAATTAAAAAACCCTTATATCTTGCAAGAATGACCCAGAGCTCTGTGAATCAAAACAATGCCTTCCTTCACTAATACTGGAAAACCTTTGGGGTTTTGGCAGCTGAGTTTTGTTTGCTTGTTGTTTTGACCCTGAACACCCTTAAGTCTAAACAGTTACATCTACTCAAGTGAGCTAATCGAACATACTCAAGCAAATGAAGTTCCACAAATGCTTAAGAGCTTGCTGGCTGACTTTTTGAAAGATATGCTCTAGTTCAGCCACAAATTACTTGGCTAGACACTGGAATTGCTGGGTGAAATTCTATGGTCTGTGTTTTGCAGCACTGCAGACTAGATGATCACAGGGGTCCCTCCTGACCTTGAAATACGTGATTGGCTGTGAACCTATGTTAGCAAAGCCAGAGTGAGGAACACAGGAGTTGGGGCTTTAGCATGTGAAAACTTGTTTGGTCTCTAATTTTACTTTTAGCAAATCTCCTAATCAAAAGAAACAAGTCTGGAAAATGCTAAAATGCAAGTCATTTAATTAATCCAGAAGTGATAACTCTTGGTGCACCTCTGGTGCTAGTTGCTCTCACTGATACTGGTAACTATTGTGTGATGTCAGCTCACAATGAAATTCAAAAATAGTCTAAAAAGCAGTCTGTATAAACCACTTCTGACAGCTTATATCTTCCTACTGGATGATTGGCTCACTTAAAGGCTGGGCTTGATGTGAATTGTATTTCTGCAACATGAAAGGCTTAGTGCTTTTTTTCAAATTTTACAATTTTTGTCAAGTAGGTGTTGGTGAAAAGAAAGTATTGGTGATTGTACAGTGATATACAGAAAGATAAAAAGGATGAGGTGTTATATTTTTACCTGCAGACTGTGGTGAGAAATGATAGATAGGTGAGCTCATGGTGTTCAGGTTGCTTCACTGTAGCTCATCCCAGCACAGGAATACTATGTCTTAGACTCCAGGAGAGCTCTCTAAATCAAGATGCTATAGTCAAGAACATAAACCATGTACTTATTGATCAGAACCACACAGAACTGCTTTAAAAGTCTGTCCCTGCATGACTGAAGTCTTCTTCCTTTATAATTTCAAAGTCCAGTTCAACATACTAAAAAAGATTGTGCCTAAATGGAACAGTAATCTAAAAGCTCAGCCTAGATGTAGTTGTTAGTTCCAGTAGGAAACAGCTGCCATTAACCCTAAAATAATGTTTGTGATAAAATAATGATAAAATAATGTTTTCTTGGTTCTTTCATCCTATCCCATTCTCTATTCAAAGTATGAAGCTGTTGCAATTTCAGCCACTTCAATATCATGTAGTGAATGGTACAACTTACACACCTAAAATTTGCCATACAAAATGGTGTATGAAGTGAAACTCCACTGAAGTCCACAAAAATGATAATAGAAACTGTTCTGGGTTGATGTTTCTGCCTAATGCATTTTGTCTGGTCAATGTGCTTGAACACTCTGTCAGTGTTTAGTTGTCATAGCCCACTCATACCAAAAAAAATATTTTCGAGCTGTAGGAGAGCTATCTGTTCTACAAATAAACACAAAATTTTCATGTACACCACTCTTGTAGAAAACAGCAGGGCAGTCACTACATTCTGCTTTCTGAAATATGTTCAGTAGCAAGCCATTTCTGCATTTTATTAACCACATTTTTTCAGGAGTGTCCTTAGACACTTTTATACAACTCTTACAATAGTTATTCATCAAGCAGGAAACTGAATGACTTCTACAGCTGCAATGGAAAGTTCCCATTACCCTTGATCAATACTAGACTTGAAAGGCACTTATTACTTCTTTTTTCTTCTCTTTGATAAGCAAAAAGAGAGGATTCCCTAAAAGCTTTTAGGTTGTTACAATTGGTCCTCCAATGACAAGGTAGTTACATGTGTTCCACTGCCTTTCAGTTTGCCTGTTCCAGGATAACATGTGCCTGCTCTGGATTGTATAGCAGCCAACCAGTTTCATCCAGGCCTCAACTTGGCTAGACATTGAGGTAGACAGGAAACAACACAGCCTGAACCTAATGAATAAAAGATGGGGGAGCTGTCAGAGTGTCCTGGTGACATCACAGATTGTTCCTCCTGACCCTCTTTGGGGAGACAATGACAAAGAAGTTAAATGAGAATAGTGACAAACTGAGAATCTTACTATCCTCAGAAATGATTGTTCATTTTCTCTTCATTCCCTTTAGCTTTTTCACTTAGGTCTTGCGTAGCTTGGAAGCTTCTCCGTTTCTTTTTCGGAGGCGAGAAAAGGAATTTTCTCAATTCCTGGTGAATTTATCTACTTAACATCCCTGATAGTGGGATCCTATTTTCCCACTGATGCACTAGAAGAAGAATGTAATTAACTGCATTATCTCTGTGTAGGAGTTACATAAATCTACTTTGGAGTAGAAGACTCAATGAGGGGATAATTTCCTCCTTTGATATGTCTGACTCCTATTGATTTGAATGAAAATGTATGTGCATCTGAGGCACAATTTACATAGAAAAGGGCCTGAAATAAAATTTCCGGGTTGACCTACTAAATTGGGTAAAAGGGCAGGAGACAAACTTTGCTTCCCATAAAACCTCATTTTGCAAATAACTGGAAAGTAAGTGTTTTTTGAAGTGCATCGTGTTAACAGGCTAATTCTGTGAATACCCATGAATTGATAAAGTTAGAAAAATCAAATACAGTAAATTCCTTATTATTGTAAAGCTACTGTAGGAGCAAAAGTTGTGATAAATTGTAGGCTAGTGTATGTGATGTTTTTAAAATGAAGAATCAAGTAGTCTCTTCAGTCTGCAACCCTTCACAATCAATGAAGAAGAGTTCTTTGAGTAAGATTCTTAGAGCAACATCATTCTCTTGACATTCTCGGTGTTATTACTCATCACAAATTCTTAATTAATCCTGAGATTGGCCATTTTTGCCATTTAACATGCAAGACACCCTTTCCCCACACACACACACCCCATGCCTTATCTGTTTTCATAAAGGAAAGCACGTGACATGAGAACTTTCCTTATCATCTCTGAAATGTGAGAGTGCCCTGCTGCAGGGATTGTGTGTGAGAAGTGTAAATGGCTCTTGGTGCCATTTGTGGAACACAGGCACTTTATGGAGGCTTTTCCATTTCGCTGCTGACAGAGCTGGGAGAGGAGCCCATCGTTCCGCTGTGCGGAACAGCGAGTGCCTCAGTGCTCCCCTCACTGCTCTACACTGCTCTCCTGCAAGAATCACCTTATCTGCTGGGCCAATGAGACCATTAATGGAAACCCTGTACTGTGCCATCAGAGCTCCACTTCTTGATCAATAGTTATTTACTTCTGAGAGGTCAGAGCTTGGCTAATATAGCTGAATAATTTTATTGATAGATAACATAACAATGAAAAATAAAGTTTAAAATAGAAGACGAATGAATTCAGCACTTTCTTTGGGGATGAATATTATTATTTGAAAATTTTAATAGCTGGTGGAATGCTGAAAGGGCAGACAACAAAAGCTTTGAATAATTGTCCTAGGACTATAATCAGACTTCCATTATTGACCTCTGCTAATATTCTACTGTAACTGTCTGCTAAATTGGTTCCTTGGGGCTTGAAATATACAGTGATGTTATGAGTTCCTATTGTAAATTGCCACACAGAAAAGTAGCAAGTCTCTGAAATAGTGCTGGCCCTAGTTTGATCAATACTCAATTCTAAGCAGTGCAAGAGGCAACTGTTGCCATAGAAACATTGATGTCACCGAGGTTGAACAGTGGCTCTTACAACAAATCATTTCCTTTGAGCAGTTGTAATTGACTATATGTACAGTTTGCTGTCACCTGAGACTATTTACATCACGACAGTAACAGAGCTGCATTAGTTATTCTGGGAGTAAGAGGGTTAGCTCTTCTTTTTGTGACCTTACAAATACCTAGGAGGATATTGCCATGGCAACCAGAGATATAACAGGATGAACATTAAGGAAGCTACATAATGCAGTGGCATTCTTCTGGAGCATGAGCAGTAGTTTTAATAAACTTTATCTAACCATTGCATAATATAAACCTTACATTAGATACATCTCTGTTAAAATTTTTGACTTCTAAAAATGTTACCATTGACATAGGTAAAATTAAGAATTTCTGAAACTGACTGCAGAACTTTAATGCTGTCTCTTCTGTACTGAGATCTAACAGAAACAAATTTTTGCAGGATTAGGCAATGACTTCAAGATGGAGGGCCTTTTTCTCCTTTCAGATTTAATGGTGCATGTTGATCTGCAGGTAGTGCTCGTTTCAGAATTTGTCTGAATCGTTAAGGTCCACTTTCTCAGTTAGCTAGGTATTATTTACATGTATTTTTTTTAAACACAAAGTCAGCCAGGTGCTTAAGTACCTTTGCGTCCTCATATTACAGTCTTTTACCTCAAGGGAGGTTTTAAAGTAGGCACTGTATAAGCTCCTTTAGTGCTTCCCCCGTTGCATTTGCCTTTGTTCTCTGAATGATTCCTCCAAAGCCAGTAGAACATCATCATGCCCTGCATTGATGTGTCATTCCATGGAAGGGTGAGATTGGATTTTAAAGCAACTACAGTGTCCAGCAGCATCCAAGCAGTTAAAAGAAAAACCTCAGTAACGTCTCATTTAGAACCTTAAAATGCAAATCTATTAGCTTGCCATGAAATTACATATTATAATACTTTTAAAAGGAATGGTATAATTACACAAACTTGCTATATTTTATAGTGCAAATACAAATTTAGTCGCCTCTCAGTCACATAGACCAACATTCTCTGGTGTATCAATAATAAAAATACTGTGCATATATAAGCTACTTGTCATGGTTTATTTCATACGCAAATAGCTAGCCTCCATATGCCTAAAATTGCATGTATATACACTGTTTTCGTGCTTCATACTGCAAAAATATAAAATTAATATAATTGTTTATTCTAATGGTATGATACAGGCCTACTGGCCTATATATTGTAACTATTGAGGAAATAGATTGTTACGTGGGTTTTTAAAACACAGTGCAAATGGAATCTCTTAGCATCTCAGACCTTCTTTCACAGAATGCCACGTGCATGTGTGAGCTCCTCCTTATGATAATTCCCTGCTCATTCATGCAAATTCATATCCACAAGAGATTCAGGCCTCCAAGACCTTTCTAAAAAAGCAGAAGCAACAATGCTACAGGCAAGGGCTGGTTTTAAAAGTAACATTTATATAAACAGGATATATATATATAAAAGGTTTTTATATTCTAGGACATATCTATCTGATGAGAGGGAAGAAACTCTCCTTTGCCTACCCAGAAAGCAATTCAGTCTTTCATGGGTCTTTTTCTGAAATTTCTCTTAGTGCTTGCTGTTGTGGGCAAAATCCAAGGGAATTTCAGCATTGGTACAGCAGTATGTATACTGGAATGGTTTAGAAAGATATTAGGCCATAGGTGTTGTCCATGTCTTTCAGGTGAAAGTGTTGTGACATTTTCTGCTACTTAGAAATACTCTTTGTGGAAATGTATTTTCTCAGTGCAACATGAAATCACTGCTGTGCAATATACAGTATATAAAAGTGACTGAAAATAAAGTCCCTGCTGACATTTTGATTTAGTTATAATAAAATTAATTTGCAGGGAAGAACTGGGGATGCTGCATTCTTTCTTTCCTTCAGTTTTGAACACAGGCTTTTTTCCCTACCCACCCATATTTTTTTCTAGAGAAGGCTGTGTAACTTTCCTGGGATAAAGAGAACAATCTCTAATGCTATATCATTTCTGTGATCCTGTTGTATGGGTGGCTGAAAAAGAACGTTATCCTGTTGATACATTTAAATGATCCTCCACTAGAACCCAAATACAAACATGTTTTTAGTATCCAGAGGCTGAACAGATGAACAGTCTCGTGGTGACCCTCATCTGATTTTATTTCTGGGTGGCCATGTCAGCTGTTACTTGTTTCTGGTCTAGCTCACATTTTCAGTTGAGAACACTTTCTGTGATTTTGGTTTGCTTCCACAGTGGAAATTGCTGTTAGTGTGCAGATGACCTGCTCCTTGCTTAGATGAGACTGCCCTTCCTGAAGTGCTTATGATTGGTTTTGGATAGTTTTGAGGAAAAAAGTTAAATAAGAGTGAGAGATAAGATTGAGAGGGCATTTGTGTTTGGACACTTTAGTACTGTGGAAATCCTTGAATTCTGAAAAACATGGTCAAAGTGTGAACTATAAACACTTTAGAGAGCAGCATCAGACACAAAGGAGATTAGAAAACTATTCATGTAACAGGCATGCTTAATGACACAGCCACTGTTTTGGTAGCTGGAAAGTTGCCAGTCCTTTGTGTTGTCAGAGCAACATATTAGCGCAGACAAGTTAAAAATATGGGGTGCTGAGAGGTTGCCAGAGCAGTGGACATAGAAAAGCAGCAGCAACACAAGTACAAAAGGGTTGAGATTCTGCTGTCTCCTCCTGTACCCTTCATGACTCACTGACAGAGAAATGCACAGTACTAATAGCCTCTCCGGCAAAGTGCAGGGTTTGGGACAGGAAGAAGTGTTTTGTACTTTAGATGTGCTAATGCAGGCCAGGACTGTGAACTGTGAGTGCAGTATAGCCAAGGGATGGCTCTTGGAGCTTGATGAGCTCTACAAATGTGTGTGTGAAATACTCACTGAAAGTCTCAGGTTGCCAGTAGTCTTTGGCCAGCATTGTATGTAAACTTTCCATGACCCACAGAGACAGCTAGGCTCAGTGAGAACGCAGAAGAGGTTTAAACTGAGGGGAGGATTCTCAGGAGATGGAGGCCTAGAGAAGGAGACCTAAATTCTCAAAGCTGAATCTTACAGTCTGTGTAATGAATTCCCACAGGTAGACTAAAATCAACCCAAACCAAAATGTGATCAGTACTGTGTCCTCTGTTCTGGAACAAGAATGTGGCCTATCAGTTTTGTTCCTCTCCTTGTTGTGCCTCTTTTTGCAATGGATATGCTTCATTGCAACAACTGTTTCTTACTGGCTGCTCTATTAACTATTGAAAATGTAACACACTAGACCAAATATTTTGTCTTTAAGAAGCTTTGGAAATGCAAAGATCTCATGGAAAGAAATAAAATTGTTTCCCAAATGGGAATGCAATAGAAAATCAGTAAGGAATTCTTTTTTGGCTCTGGATATTTTTTATGGCCTGTATTTCTGAAAGCTGTTATTCTCTCTCCTTTTCCATCCCCTTCCCTCCCCTTGAGTAGCTTCTCTGAATTCAGCATCAATTACTCTTGATCAACATTGCTATTAAGTCAAGTCAGAATCACTCCATTGTCTTCAGTGGAATTTTCCTTTCCAGTTTTGGCACTCTCTCATTCCTGGTACTGCTGTTACATTTTAATTTTGATTTGTTTGTCAGAAATGAAGCCAGTCAGAGCTCTGGCATTACCATATTTATGCTTTTAGTTACGACACAAACTACTAAACACTTAGTCTCAGTGAGCAAAAAAAAGTGGTTAGAGAGATTACTCTGTCTGTTAAGGATCTCGTAAAAATGTCCATGTCCTGGAGAAACAACCAGTATTAGATTTCTTTCTTAATGTTGGTCAAATGTATGCAGAGTTCTTAATTGCCATGAATTTTAAATTTTTTTTTTACAAGAAGTTTTCCCTCACCTGGCAACAGCTGTAACCCCCCAAAAAAGGGTTTTGAGAAATCTGGAAAATGTCTAAATTGCATGTTGAATATCTGCTAAATCTCTTAGTTAGCCCCTGGAGGGCTAAAGATGACTAAATTTATTCAACATGTCATTAGCTATGGTGGTGTGTTTTATGCAAGAGACTGCACTTTGAATGGCTTCAGCAGTAGAAATAGGTTTGATCTCTAAATTGTGCAACTGTGGTATCAGTAATCCTCAGTGTATGCACAAAGCTTTTGACTGGCATGGTTTATTTTGCCTGTGTGGGGTAGTTGTTTTTACCCGTAACAAGTAGAGTTTGCTCAGTGTAACTTGGGGTCACACTTCCAGCACACATAGTGACGGTTTCCTGGTAGAGTCCTATGGTGGTAAAACCCTCCTACGTGAGGAGTCCGTCTACCCTTCCATCTAGGAGGTTTGAGGTTAGAATTTCTGGTGTCATGATTTATTCTGTGATTCTTGTGATTTAACTCTGATTCTTCAGGGAATCCAGTGTCTCTGATGTGAGTGGACACTTATACCAATTTGCTGTTAATCAATTGCCTGCCATAATACACTGAATGTGGTGTTGTCTGAACTCAAGAAAGTGTTGCAGAGATCTGTCCCACCCTTTAGTTCCTGTATTTGCAGCAGACTCCAAGGGGATTTCCAATTCCCTTTCTCTATGCCAGGGACTTTTGTGGCTGAGTTCCCTTTGAAGTTCTACCTTCTTCCTCGTCAGTATGAGTTTCTGGGGCTTGGCTGAGATGTTTCCTCCATGTTCTGGTAACTGGCTTTTACTTCCTCTCTCTACTCTCTTTAGTCAGATGTAAGACTGCCGAATGCCTTTTCTGAGGCGTCTGTTAAGATCTAATGGGACTGAAAAAATGAAAGGCTCTCCCATGTGACAGTACCCCAAACTTAACAGAAGACAAAGGGATGAGTGCGTGTAAACTATTTTTTCACTAGAGAAATAGTGCTGGAAGTTATTGGTAGGGCTGTATGACAGCTCTTTGTATGGCTTACAAGTAGAAATTTCTTGATATGAGACAGTTGCCTTTTGGAGATGAGAAAAAAAAAAAAAAAAAGAACTCCTGAAGAATTGGAAAGAAGTCATCTTTCTCCAGTCTTTCTAAGAGTTTAATTTTCCATTGATAAAGGTTTGGTATTAGCAAGTATCATAGATGTGTGTTTAGAAGGGCAGATATGCAGTGGCACACAAGGCTGCCATCCAGCGGGCTGTCACTGGTGAATGGGTGTCCACAGTTAATGGCTTGAGAATGACTGTGGATGGGAAGACTAAGGGAATGAAAGAAGGGAAGCTGAGAAAGGGTGTTATTCTCTCTGAGAAAGCTCTGCTAGCACAACAATCTGTTTTAATACTGTCTTAAGACCTCTTCGTGCTAGCTAAGATGCCCACAGGCTTTTCCGTGATTGAGTCTTTCATTACTGTGACCCTGATAGTCAGGGTCCAGTGTTCCTTTCCAGCTTTCTGAAAAATATTTATGTTTCTCTGCCTCTGACCATACAATGGACACTGGAGGAAGATAAATCTTTTGTGGCTTGGATATTGCTGAGAAAAGGTTCTGTAGGGATACTTGGGCCCGTGCCATTTGCCTGAGCTGTGTCTTTAAAGAGTAGGGATGCTATGTGCATCCATGTCTAGGATGATGAGCCCTGACTCCTCTAGGTGCTCTCACCCATTTTTATCAGGGAAATAATGAGTCTCATCTATTCCTGCTGTGTTGACACCAGAAGGATGGGGACAAGCAGAGCAGAGGTGACGTCCTGGGTCCCACAGCCTCAGTCAGGCATTCTGGTCTACTCTGGTTCCCATCACTGCCTGCTGGGCATAGCTCAGCATTCCCGTCCTAGTGCCTGCCCTCAGTGCGTGCTGTTTCCTGAGCCCTGTGTCATGCTGTTTGAGCAGAGGCAGAGAGCGTGGATGTTCATTCAGGCTCTTTTACGGAGGGGAGTTGTGACAGCTATGATGAATGAGTAAGAAGTTCCAAAGAAGCAAGAATCAGGTGGGGAGGTGAGGAGGCAATGATGGGAATAGCTTCAGACTACCTTGCAGGCCTGGGGCTGCCTGGCTGCCTAGGACAATATGAAAAGCAGGTGTGTGTTCAGAGCTGGGTTTTAGCTGTCCACAGCACAACAAATGAGTTATGGAGGTAAATTGGTCAGGTGGCGTCTCTGTACACATTGGCTGTCTAATACAGAGGTATTTTCTTTGGTCTTTAGTGTAGTTATGTCTACAGCAAACTTAGAAATCCAGTGGCAAAAAGGCCTGATGCAGCCAGTATTTTTCTTTGTTTGTAAAGCACCTTATCACACCATTTGGTTTATCTCTTTATTAAGACATTGTGGCAGTCCATTTTCCCACCCCTGGCAATGTTATTTCTCTTTCACAGTGGTTTTTTTCCTTAAAGGGTTTCCTTGATTTTCTATTTTTGGGTAACTTTCAGTAATCTTCTCTGGTGATAAAAAATACAAGCACTTTTTATATGAAGCAGTATTAAGCATTTTTATTCGCACTGTTCTTTTAATGCGTTAACTTTATTCTCCAACACTCCAATATAAACTGCTATGTGGCAACAGATGGTAAATTAATCTTTATTTTCAAATTCCTTCTACACAGTTAATATTAACATTTACAATTTCTATGCTTTAAGTATGCAAATCTCTGACTGTGCTTTTGCCTTGGCTGTATAAAAATCTTACGTTTATACTTGTGAACCTGTCCATTCCCAAAATAGGAAATGCTGACCTCAAAACAGTATGACTTATGGATTTCTTTTCATGGTAATACATGATTGACTTTACCCAGGGCGTAGGAAGAAAACACAACAGAAATCATAACAAAAAAATGCCCTCCATTTGTCCTTTATGCAGACAAGCGCAGAAATCCTACAGTCATACGTATTGCATCTACCTTGATATCAATATAAGATTATTAGTAGATAATAGTATTAAAGTTCATCATGATTAACGTAATTAACAAGCATGCAGAAAGCAATAAAGATTTTTCTGTGTTACTGGAAATGCTTTTAGATGCCATTATGGTCTCCACCATTGTGTATCTCATTTTTAAGTCTCTTCTTTCCTTTAGCTCGAAGCTTCCTTCCCTTGCAAAAAATGGAGATGGACTGGGCAGTTCATTTGACATTAAATACCTCTGGGCCGGAATACTTATGCAGAGGAAGGAACTTGTTCACTTAAGAAAGTGGTGGGATATTCTACCTCCTTTCCTGGCCATGCTTATGCTGTTATTAAATAACATAAATAATAATAATAAATTATTAATAGCAAATTATACTTAGCACTTACATATGGAATTTATTACCAAAAGGTGGAATTAGGCCTTATTTGATCAGTGCAGTGGGCATTTTCTCAGCATTAAGTTCATTTTCTGCTAAGAATCCGACTGGCCTGTCGCTGTAGTGTAAAAATTACCTCCAAAAGCCCAGAACAAGGTAGTTAGAACAGGTTTCACACTTGTCATTTAGTCTGATGAAGTCGAGTGGCACCATGGATATTATAGGAAAAAAATGCACTGTGGTACTGTCACTGTCAGAAGAGACCTTATAAGAGAAGAGTAGACATGTGAAGTCTGTGTTAGAAGGCAGAGTTGGTCTAGGTTAAATTAATTTTCCCATGTCTCTGGTTTATCATAGAGATATTTGGAATTTAGGGGGTTGAATACAAACTATCTCAAAAGGGACTGACTCTAGTTAGGAGAATGATAGTCTTGCATTAACGATGATGGAAAGAATAAGTCAGTAAGCCTATTGTAAGGATATTAGTGAAGAGTAGTTGAAGAAATGTTCTAACAAGACAGAGAAAGTTCTGTGGATGTGTTGAAGCATTTGCTCAGCTAGGCTATGTTCCTGTCAGTCAGTGCCTCCAGAAAACATGATGACCTTTTTTCTTGAGTACATTTACTGACTTCCATCTTCATCCCTTCCACCAGTTCAAAATGCAACTCTGGTAAATATCCTGTTTAATCAGTCCTGGGAAAACTGGACAGCCATGCATTCCAAGCATTCAAATATTGCACTGTTGATATGTTTTGGTGTTATGGATGTCTTTAGAACAGCCACAACTACAGTTTAGCTTTTGACACTTTGCGAAAAATCTTGTGTTAGGAAGTATGATTAGACCTGCATCACAGGCTTAGTAATAAATTATGTTCATTAGATGCAGGTATATTTGCACAAAGTCAACCCTGTTCTTTCTGAGACTGGAATGGGATATGTGACTTTGCAGGGAGAGTCTGACTGATGTGGAGTAAAGCTTAACACATACCTAATTACAGAGCAGACTTCCCCTTTCTGAGATTCAGAGGCATTAATTAAAGAAAGAAATTTATTACAACCTGCTCCATTATCTCCAGTCACCTTTACACAGATGAAGACTAAATTATCTCTCTTTCTAGCAGAGTTCTGCACACAGAACTCTAATACTTCTGTAGAGGCTTTCTACATCACATAGGCAAGCAAATCAGGATTTAAGAGAGATGATCCACTTGCTAGATCTACTTTGTAAATCATGTTTCTTCTCCATCTACTCTCTGTTTCTGAGAAGTGAGTGTGAGCCCATGAATTAACACCCCTTTTGGAAAATGGTATTGGCTCCTGGTCAAGCATCCTGGCAGAGACATTCAGAGCAGATGTCATACTTGTGCAACTGGCACTGGCACCCAGCTCAGGTTGAGTACTGTCCAACACATTGTGTGCATGGCACAGGTTGGAAGCTGATGCCTTTGAACTCTATTGTGTCACTGAAGCCTGTTAGAGGGTTTACTTTCTTTTCCATATAAGACGGGGGCTGATAATTCCAGATGTGGAGGCATGGTTTTGTATGAAGAATTGACAGTAACTCCAGACCAGAAAAAGCGTCATTCTTGGGAAGGAAGGTAACTGTACTGGACACCTCCCAGATTGCCACACAGCAGTGGGAAAAGAGCAAGAGGAGACTGCAAAGCTAAGTCTTACAACAATAGTGTCTAGAAGGAAGGCACTCAGTACTGATACAATTCTTATAAAAAATATTTTGAAGTGTTTCAAAGCATCAGAAAATCTCTTGCTGTCCTCACAGAGACTGTTGGCAAAGAGAACACTGAAATTTAAAACACAGTTTAGACAATACTCAAGGTCTGCCTGATGAACAGAATTAAAATACCAGAGAGACTTCATGCATGGGGCCCAGTCCTTCTGTGTGACTAGTTAGAAACAGTTAAGTCAAACTCCACTGAATATTTCTGAACAAGCTATTTATGATAAGTCATAAAGATGGGTCAGAAGTTTTTGCAGGAAGCTAGAAGAGAGATCTCTTGCTGAGACCATCTGGAATTCCTCTGAGTCCCAAGAGCCTTGACTACCTCACTCAGACGAAGATGAGGAGCTCTAAAAGAGGCCGTGCTCTAGGTGGGCACAGACAACAAAGTAGGGAGTTCATAGTGCCCTGTAGAACCAGCAGTGTCTTTACATATGATTGAAACAAAAAAAAAAGGGGCCTGAGACCCTCAGCTCTTGAAAGTTCAGGTCTTGCATCCAGCTCATGAGCTGGAGAAGCTGTGTACAAAATACACTTTCTAAAACATGTAATTTAGCTTCCTGCAGGCTGTAGTTGCCAGCCTGCCTGCTAACTTGATCCTGTCTTGCCCTTATCCCACTAATGCCAGGCCAACTCCTTCAGCTGGGTGTGAGCACACCATCCAGCGTCCCACCTGACTAGATTGCACAGCACCTCCAGGTATGGTTTGCCTTCCAGTGGCAGGAGGAGGTGGAGGAAAAGTATCAGCCATGCTGGGAGCCTTCCTTTGTAGCTGGTGACTAGGATCAAAAACTCAGTTCCATGGTAGTGCCCAGAGCTGCTTGTTATCCTGCTGCTTAGGCTTCCAGCATGGACAAGTGTTTTTGGGGAGCACGGACACTTGCTAAGTAGCAATCTGACCTGGTGTCTAGTCTCTAGAGAAACTATGTTCAGTGTTTGCTGCAAGCCCTTACAAGTCCTTTTTGGAGCAGCCACAAGCCTGCCTTTTGCATCCTCATTCTCTTCTAAATGGCTAGTGGGAAATTTCCAGGTCTGTGCTAGTCTTATCCTTCACTTGATATAATTTCACTGAGAAAACACCATGTAAGACTCCTTGCTTACCAAGCTTAGCAGGAAGGGTGCAGGGCCTGCCAGGAGATGGATGTCTGGCAGATGGCATTTGCCTGTGCTGCTTCATTGCACACATCAGGTGTTCAGTGCTGTAGCCAGTCAGGGAAGAATGCTTTATGCCTATACAGCAAACACTTGTTTGCATAAGAGCAAACATTAGTTCTTCCCTTTTCCCTTTTTGCATAGCTGGTGCCCAAAGCCTCTGAGATTAGCTCAGTTGGTTAGAGCATGGTGCTAATAAAGCCAAGGTTGTGGTTTGGTCCCTGAGTTGGACTTGATGATCCTGGTGGGTCCCTTCCAACTCAGAATACTCTGTGACCACATGGTATAGCCCTGTCTAGGGATGAATCTGCCTCCTTCTCTTTGCTTAGGCAGAGATGTCCAGAAATGCCCTCCCTGGTTCTTGACCCGTACTCACTCCTACATGTGCTGTGGGCAAAAGAAGCAGGCTTCTCTCAGATGGGCTCTGCATCCTTGAATTCATTGCTCAAGAGGGTCATATGCCATCTTCCTTCTCGGCAGCAGATGACAGCTATGATCCTCCCTACCCCCAGTCTTTGGGTTCACTGCTTTAGGTCTCTTTTGCTATTTAACTATCATCCAGGTGCCAATCCTTGTTACACCTGTATCTCTGCCAGGACATCTGGGTATAGCAGACCTTAACAGTCATTGTTGTGGAGCGGACTATTGGAAGCGTGAAACCATGTGTTGGTGGCTAAATAGAAAGAAGGTCATTGCCTCATCCCTGGCCCAGATGGCAACTCTGAAGATAACTCCTGCTGGCACAATGGAAGTAACTTCCATTATTCTCTCTCTTAATATGGTTGTCTTTGTTGTCTCTGCTGTAATGCCTTTGAAACAGCACTGGAGACTGGAGATAGTGCTTCACAGGGCACAAGGACACTAGAACAATCAGACCACAAAATTTTTGGAGGCACATGCTGAGGCTGAAATTAGCATCATCTAGACTTCATGAATGGGCCAGAATTTGCAAACTCTTCACTCAGTTGCCCTGTATTCCTGCAAAAAGACAAGCACTATTTTCTAATGAAAAGGGACTTCAGGCTGATTCTTTCTGGACCAATATTTGCTGCAACGAATAGCAGATTAAACATAGTCATACGCAGGTACTCTTTCTATAGGGGAATGGTATTCCCTTCTTCCCCCCTCCCCCCAACTTAGTGTTACAGGGAGCTTGCTTTATTAGCTTGTTTCCAGTTCATCTAATGAATTTTCAGCTTTCAGAGCCCCTCCATACATATATTTCACACTGAAGGGCATGGAGAACAGTTTTTAAAATTATAGGAGAAGTAAATAATTCTGAGCAGTGTTGAACCCTTCTGCCTAGCCTTATACTTTATAGATAATTGTTCATTGATCTGTCTGTGGGAAGGAACTTCTGGATCTCAAATCAACATCCTTTTGATTCTGGGAGTTGGGATTATTTCCCTGTCTTTCTTTGGCTCCCAAACTGTACATTTTTTTAGATTTCTGTTTTTTGAAAGAGTGCCAAATAACAGGCTAAACAGGTCAAAGACTGTAGGAGACGAGAAACGTGTATGGAAACTTAAAACAGACACGAGGCCAAGGTAAAGAGCCTTGAGGAAAAGAAAATGCATCTTGCAGTTTCATTTCAGCTACAGCATGTTTAGGATGGGTGACTGATGGCATAATTAATGAGTAGGCAGGATTACTGTGGTTATGTGTTGGCGTTTTGTGCAAGTCTGCGGTGATATATTGGAGAGGAAGTGTCAAGTATCTGAAACCAGACAACTGTATTAACATTAGGCAAGTTTCTTTTCCAGTCAGAGCTTTTCTCCTGTTCCAAAAGACAATGTTGCCTTCTTGTTTTGTGCTCAGTAGAACAGTATTTTTACCATTCTTTATTACTGAGAGGATAAGTAGGAAGCCCAAGAGCTTTGTTTAATCATTTAGCTAATGATCCTGCTCTGCAATATCTGTTCAGGTGTTTAATTCAGTTTAGATTACTACTCTAATAGTCCTTTCTGGCTGTTGGTTTTGATAGGACTCATTTCTACATGCTGCATCCCCTGAAGAAGGAAGGTCATAGTTCGGGTCTGAATTTACTGATAGTGTCTTATTTTAGATTGTGCCTCAGTGTTGCATATTCAAACCAAATATTTATCTTTAGTTTGTATTAATGTATCTTTATTTGTGATTAAAGATTTCCTATGTGTGTTTTGTGGGTCAAAATATTTGAAAACCCCACAGTTCATAGCTTAGCAGCACAACCAGGTATCTTATTCGTAGGGAGAGAGGGAGTGCCAGTGCTCCATGCAGTAATCACTATTGATCTGTGTAATCATTCTGTTATGCAGGTAAAAAGCCCTCAGACCATCCCATCCTGAAGTGTTCAAAAATATGGCTCTATAACATGCTGGGGACTTTACAAGGTACAGTTACTAGAGGAACCAGATTAACCTGTAGGCAGATGCAGGAACTGCACCTCATTGTTATTGCAAATCTGAGAGAACCTCATGCCTTTGATGCTTAGTTTTCTTCTTGTGTATTTGAACAATGTTGGGCCAGACTCTTAGCTAGAAATTTAAAATACCTTATGTGTTTAAAGTATTTAAAGTACCTAAATAAGTTCATCTCTGTTAGCTTAGTCTTGATGCTTTAGGCTACATTGTTTAAAATGTCTTCTGCCACATCAATGGATATGTTTTAATCCAGTATCTAAACACATCAGTTTCTAGCTTATTAACTGCCAGTTTTTGACTCAGAGTAAGATATTCTGAGGAAGAATATTGTGATATACTCATATATTATGTTCTTTTGAAACTTCCTAGTAAAAACAAAACAAAATCAAAATAGCAAGACAAGCATGAATGGAAGACTCCCCAGGTCCCCATTTCACTTGAAAAGTCATTACAATTGTGGCTATTCAGCAAATCCAAAATCTAGCACCTGTTTGCCAGATAAAACCCAGCTGCTCTGTATGTATATTATTTAATCCACCTGCAATTTGCACACCATGTGCAGTACCGTTTTTTCGAGTTGCTTTGCTCAAGGTGTTTTGGGATATTACGTTTTTATTAAAGATGAAAGACCAATGCAATGAGTGAAACTTGTAGTAAGACTTCGTGATATCAGTATCTTGAAGTCATGAGATTATATGAGGGTTGAATTTTTGACTTTGGAGTTTTATTTCTTCATTTTTTCATTTCAATGACAAAAGAAAGTGAGTTACCTTTTTTGATCTAAACATGTATTTCACCTTTTAGCTTATTTCTTCATTGGCTTTGATTAGGTCATGACTTTCTGAAGTGAAAAGAATTCTTCTTGGTTTTCTTCCAAAATAATTATAAAAAGACAAGCAAGACTGGGCAAGCCAGTCTTTTTAATACTTGTTGGACATTCCTGTGATATGGAGTTCATTTTGAAATTGTTCCTCTGCCTGTAAAACAGAACTGGTGTGTAGAACTACTTTCACTTTTTCTGAAAATTATTGTTCTCTGAAGTGTCTGGAATTCCAAAACTGAAGTCACAGAAAATCTTTCTGTGGCATTTTCTGCCATTCTGCATTTTGTTCATATACATTGATTAAGGTCAATAAAGTTTTTCACAGCCTGTGAGGTAAGACAGGTTTATTTCAGTGACAGTCTAAAATGGCATGAGAATATGGACAACGCTAGAGAACTTACATCCTAGACCTTTAACAGACAATGGGATAGGAGTGGAGTTCAGCCTCAATTTCATACTGGATAGCACAGTACTTGACATTCCTCATCATATCTAATATTATATTCTGAATAAGTTTTCATTAAGCTGCAAATTTGCAAAATTGTACATTCATTTGTGCTATTCAATCCAAAATATATAATGTTGTGGGGTTAGTAGGATTTCAGTGCTTGGTAGATTTTGATTCAGGTTTTGGTGCTTCTATAGATTTACTGTATATTCTTGGGCAAGTTGCTTATTTTCTGTGTGGCTAATTTTCATCCTGTAAAAAAGTAGAAAGGGCAATACTTGTTTACTCTTATCCACCACGATTAAAATGGTGATACTTTATTACTTAACTGATATGTATGATGCAGCCATAATCTTCAGTTTATGGCTTGAGGTTACCTGTCAAATTGTAGAAAATTAGCAGAAAGTAATCTTAGCTGTTCTGAGTGTTTCCTAACACCTTCATTCCATATCACTTCTATGGAAATCCATATTATTTCACAAGGTGAGGGTATAACTGATAAAATTATAAGTGATTCAGAATTATTACACCACCGGTGCAGTGATTGCGGTCTGGTGATTCTTACAAACTTTATATTGTGCTGGCTTTTCCTCCTTCTTTCCCGGTGCTAAATTATGTTGAACAACCATAAATCCTTTCCTGGCATCTACTTTGCATATAGGGAATTTCTATGTAATTATTGCAGAGCTGTTTGTCAAGAAGGGAAGAAGCTGATGATCTGCATACCAGTACACTGGTTCATGTCACAACTATGGCATTAAATATGGGCTTGGTGATTCAGCACCATGGAACAAATTCCAGTTATTAACAGGTAATGGGCAATTGCTAGAGGTATGTCTCAGTCAGTAACTTTCCGTAATAGCATAAATTTACATAAGTTCATCTCTGTTAGCTTAGACAAAAAAACCCTCTGTTTAAACTTGTTTCCCAAAACTCATCCTATTTTAATTTACAGCAAATCCTTCTAAAATCTGTGTTAGATGTAGCAATCTTAACTGGTGTCTATTTTAATTTTATTTTCACAAGGTAATATTTGAAAAAGCTTTTCTTATTTAAAAGCCAGTTTCTACTGCATACAGTTCATTCTGGATCTCCCTGTACAAGCAAAGGATAGTGACTTCTGCAATGACACTGGTGTTTTCTTAGAAAAGATATTTGAGCTAAACAGAAGGGCAAAACAAGGTCACTGGCATTATACATCTACAGTGAGCTTTAAGAAATGAGTCAGACTCACAGATGGAATGATAGTTTGCCTTGTCATGAGAACACACATCTTCAAAAGATTCCTGCTTTGGAAAAATAAAGTAAAACCATAAGGAACCACTTAAGGAGGCTGCATAAATAATTTGCCATTTGTGAGCAATATATGCAAAATGATAGGACTGCAAGGACTGTATTTGATGGAAAAGCTTCTAACCATTTAAACTGCCATCCTGGTGTTTATTACCTGAATCACCTCCGGGAGTCTGATAAACACCTGTGATCTGCTGGTAATTCAGGAAAGGAAGCAGCACTCTGCATGACCTTCTTTTTTTCTCTCAAGCAGTCATGGTGTAATAAACAGTGTACAGTGATTCTGAACATGCAAAGAATATATTTAGACAAGTTAAGGCTACTGCTCTCAGTTTAATGCTTAACAAAGCTAACAGCAGAAAGTGGTTTAGTACCTCAATATGGTGTACATAGAGGTGGAAGGAGAGAGCAAAAGACAATAGCAGGTAGTGTTACTTGGAAGGTAATTCAGTCATTTCGTTTGGAAATGAATGTAAATGGCAAACATCTTAAAGAGAAATAGAGAAAAAGAAGGCATTTCTTTCAACCTATACATTTTTAAAGTTACTACATGACCAGTAAAGTAATAATTTCCTGGAAAGCAATATTTAAATATATCCATCATCATTTAGAACTTGGACACATACTTAAATATTATTGATTATTTGCAATTGTGTGCATCCATGTGTAGATATATTAAACAAAAAAGTAATAGTAGCATGTCAGTGATTGGGGTAAAAAGCAAAAATGGAACTGGAGTCTCTAATTACTAGTTGTTTGGGTTTCTTTTTTTTTTTTTTTAATTAAGAAAGCCAGAAGCAAATTATAAACATCCAGTTTATAGCATTGCAATCTTACAGGCTTGCTCTCATGAATATGGTAATTTTTATTTTATGTCCTCTTGAGATGTCTTGTTAAAAACATTTTATTGGTGATCCTAAAATTCAGTAAATTTGAAGCCCTTGGCACCCTGAAGATAGTTAAAGTTCTTCAAAAAATGTCAGCAATAAATATTTGGCAAATATAAAGAATATGCACATTTTTCCCAAGTGGGTGATATATTTTTTTCCCAGTTCTTATAGTCGAGTGATGACACTGCAGTTCAGAATATAAGTGCATATTGATATTTTTCTTCCAGAAACTGCATGTGTTGCTTAGAGTGCTTCTCCCACAGAGTTATTTTTGTGCAGACACCTGGAAGTGGTTATATACTTGCTCCAGCTTGCAGACTAGTTTTGGACAGTCAGGTGTATGTATAAGCAAGTGGTCTTTATTTGGAGCAATTAAAATTCTAACATTCTCCTCTCTTGACATGCAATTACTAGAGCTCTGCTGTTCCCACTAATTGCTCTTGCTGGGGACATTGGTGAGGAGCCAATGATTTTGATGGGTAGTGGATTATCATTTTTACTCTGCTACCTGAGAAAAAAAATCATTTGCAAAATCCCATGTGTAATTAGCAAGACTCATGATTAATTGTCCTGCAAAATTAGCTTCACTGTTGCTTTTATTTTACTGCTTCAAATATTAATTAATGTTAACTCCTTTCCTTCAGTCCTAGCTTTTGAATATTCAACGTGGCTTTGAAAAATTAGTTAGGGCTTCTACTTGCATTAACATGCTGGAGCTTTGATTTCTGAATAAGTATTCTGATTTAAAAGATCACACGTGGGTCATAAATAATTTTTATAGGAGGACAAACAAAGCATCAAAGCATCATGGGAAGGCATTCATGCACTAACTGAAAGTAAATTGTTTCAGTAATGATTCATTCCCCCAGTGCTTTTGGGGAAACATCAGCAAATATGCAAAACACTGCATTGTGTGGGGCAAGACAATTATTTAATGCAGCAATCAATGTATATATTTTCAAACTAGTAGCACAGTGAAAGAGGTAAAAATATCAGGGGAGTTTGAGCAGTTTCAGTATCTGTGTCTAGGAATTGCAGGTTGTCACGTTTTGATGGCGTAAGGTGGAAAATGACGACTGTCTGTATGTCAATGCCATCTGCCTCAGTGCCCTCAAAACTCTTCCACATTACCATGGCAGGGTCAGAAAGCACAGGAAGGACCTTGTGAAGTTCTCGGGTCGTTGGGATGCCGATGAACTGAATTCAGAGGACAGCTCATTAAAACCAGCAGCAAGATATCCTGACACCCCAAAGAGCCTTGGCTTCTGGTTTAGCTGTGTTTTCATTGTGCCAGAACAACTCACATAACTCAGAAGAGAGCTGTTTTCCAGGAACTGCTGGTTCCTCCCAGTACAGCTGTAGCACCACACGTAGAGAACCCCTGCACACCAGGATAGGCTGAATTTTGCCCTCAGATCAGTCCTTGCTTTATTTCTTCTCTGTGTTTTCAGAGTACAGCTAGATGAGTTTCTCCACACTTCATCAGAAGAGCCCTTGCCCTCTTTACACAATAATCTCACTGTAATCTTGTCATAAAACTCAAAGTTGCCCATGGGAGAGAACAGCAGAGGTAGAGGTGACAGCATGGTGTATTGGCCAACATACTTGGTTTCTTTATCAAATGTAACAGGCAAAACAAATTTTGGAAATTCTGTCTCACTCTTCTCATTGAAGTGCACAGTGCTTCTGGCAGCTTTTGTCAGACTTTTGTAATACAGTGCAAGACCCAGAAAGCAATAGCTGTATTTTATGATTTTAGTTATTTCAGACCTCTGTAACTGAGCACTGATTTTGGCCTTGTACGCCTGGAAAATGACAATACAACCAGTTTGCCTGTTTTCTGTGCAGCAGTTCTGTTCTCCACATCCCCACATGTGAAATAACCAAAGAAATTGCTTTCTCATTGCTTGCAAATGAGTGCTTGGCCCAGAGCTGCACAGTAATTACCTCTGTTGAGCATTCTGCTCTTAGCAGCGACTGCCTCTAGTCTTGGCATCTATATCAGATGGTGTGGCTTGTTCATGTGAGAGTGTACATATCACACTGAGAGAAAGCATTTCTCCACTGAACCACATGGTTGATTCTACTTGCTTTTTTTGATCAAGTGAATGAGTCCTTTTAACTGTTTTTCTCATATTGACTTAGGAGATCAATGACAGAAAAATAGTGTTACTTTTATAAGTGAAATCAGATTAAAAATAGAACTTGAAATCTGGCCTTTGTTTGGTCACATTGTCCACAAATAGTTATTACAGAATTCTTTACAAGCTCATTAAAGAGCTTGTGTCATCCTTCACATCTTTTTGTATAACCTCCCCAAATCTCAGTTGTAGGGACTGGCTTCAGAGTACAAGCCTTTTGGCCCTGTTAATAGGCTCAGACATGTTCTTCTCTACGTTAAAAAGGCCATTGTATAGGCATATTAATTCAAAATTTCTGTAGAGCCTCAGAATGTCTTCATAAATGAGTGAAGACTAAGAAATAAATTCCAATCTGGATTTAAACATCAAGAAAAGTTTCACATTTTACTTGGAACTTTGGAGATCTTTGAATAAATAAAAGGATCTGTGAGCCTTCTGCTGTTCATCTGTAATTGCTTAGTCAGACTAAGGTGCAACCATGAAGCCAAAATTAAATCACATGCCTTTCTAATTTCAGGAGAAACAGTCATGTATAGTAGTGGTTGGAGAGAAGGGAGCAGGAACACTTTGCAGATGTGCATGTATGGGATGCTTGCTAGAAAAACACTAATTTTGTCTCAGTCATCTGCTCTTAGAAGCCTTTTCTACATGGAAAAGTACTATCATCTATTCTGATAAGAACACATCATTCTTCCTGTGTAATCATAGCTATAGAGACAATCTTTTCTGAAGTAATAAATAGCCTTCTTGCTCTTAAAAATGCCATTTTAAAAAGTGACATGCTGTGTTTAAAGACCATCATACGCTGGTATCATGCTGCAGCAACCTACTTCAGAGTAACAGAGGGATTTGGATCACAGGTAGGGTCTGGGGGAAGGAGTCTCATTTGGGAATTTAAATAGGAAATATTTCAGATTTTGTCCTTTGCAAAAATGAAGTCTTTGGTCTACTAAATTGAGAGAAATTAATGAAGCAAAAAAGAGAGGCTGAGATACAGGAATTGTGAAGGTTGAGACCTTTCTATTTCCACAACTATCATATTTAGTGGTCAAGTATTGCCAGAGGCAATTCTCCATGGGCAGCAGGTTTTCCTGCAAAATGGAAACAAAAGAGAGGTCATTTAGTCTTCAAACTTATAATGCAGCAAGTAGCACTGTGCTATCACAATCTTCCATCTATGAAAGAATTCATAAATCTCCTACATCAACAGACTGCTATGCTGAAGTTTCTAGACTACACATGATGCTGCATTCTTCATCTTCCAGTGATGCCCAGAGGATTTGCACATTTGTAATTCTACAGGAACAGGTTTACAGTCACAGGTACACTGGTCATTATCCAAGTTTTTTAATTAGTAGACAAATAGTTTGAGATACTGAATAACTGATTTTGCAAGGATCTATTTAGGTACAGTTGCTTAGGGAAATTTAAGGGCTTGCAGAATCTGGCTGTGAAACAAAAGGAAAGTTAAAAAGTTCAACCTTTCCATATTCTTTTACAGTTTTATTTTTTTTTAATCCATATTTGCACGTAACATCCCTTTACAGATTGGGGATTTGCATGGGTGATTATTCTGTTGTTTGAAGGCCAGATTCCATTCTTAGTTACTTTTTTTAGTTTCATTTGTCATGAGAATGTAGCATCAATAGCTGTGGATTTGGCTGTGCTATATAAAAACACATCTTCAAGAAGGCCAAGGGTAACCCATGCTGTGAAGCATGTGCAGAGTTCCAGCCATCACAATGCTGCCTCTGAGCCACCTGCTGCATTACAAACATACTGAATAGCTTTTGGGAAGGCTTGTTTTCCCTTTCCCACCTATCTTTTATTCCCTTTTTTTCCCCTTTCTTTAATAAAAACCCCAAATCAACCTATAGGCAGAGAATCATGACCTTGTTTTTCTCTTCTAAGCAACTATCCCTTTAGCTTTTTCCACTGATTAGCATCCTTTTAGATGCTAGCAAGAATCACAAACATTTTAGAATTTTTAACAAATAAATGACTATTCGATGTGTGGGGAAGGACAGAGGGGAATGAAAGATTTTTCTCTTCCTCTTACGAATTAAATACAACTTCTTTCAAATTGGCCTCTACCAGGAGACTGAAATATCCTGAAGGTTAGCTAGAGCCCTGTCTGCTGCTGAGATAGTATTTACTGGATGATGAATATATTAGTTAAAATTTAAATTGATTCTATGGAGGGGTAATGTTGATACCATACTTACTGCTGTGTTTCAATAGTGTAGGCTGATCATTAGTGTGGAGAGAGCTGGAAGAAAATAACTTAGAGGTGACACTGTCTGAAATGCAGGAAATGAACAGTGTTGTATAAATAATATATTTCCCCTATTATGTTAATTTTTCAAAATAAGTTTAGAGTTAAGTGTAATGTTCGATCAGTAGGTACATCTATACCAGCATATTATTAGTCTGTTTAGTCATATCTAGAAATATGTTCTTCATATTTGTGGTTGCCAAAGTAAATAGAAATCAATGAAAGTAGCAAAAGTGCTGAAGTAATTTCAATAAGTGAAGCGCTCATTAATTTAAATTTCACACTTGACATTGTTACACACTAATGATAGAAAATAAGGCATTGACTTCTAAATATGTTCCAAGACACAGAGGAATCCTGCAACTTTGTTTTCAAAGTGGCATTGACATTAGAAGGAAAGACCTCTGACTGCAGCAGTTTAGGCAGATGGTAATGATATGTAACCCTTCTCAAAAGCCTGAAGTCTTTTCATATGGATGACATAAGCTTGAGGAGTTAGCAAGCAAACAATATTGAGACACTGGGACTGAACATGTTCTAAAACATCAAAAAGCTCTTCCTGCAGTTTTCAAACATCTAAAAATATGTGTGAAGCCTGTTCACAATTTAATGGGAGATATACAGAGAGCTGGGGGTGGTTATACAGGAAATTAGAAAAGCCTCATCTCATCAGAGTGAAATAAATATGCCATCATATAAGAAAAGTAATTGGAGGGGTGTGTCAGTTCTGCTGATGTCAAGCAGGTGTTCATAAATTAGAATAAATGTTTATAATTGATATTAGTGATAAGAAAGTATTTTAAATTATGCTGAAGAGAGATACCTAACTTGTCTCTCTCACTCCTTTTCTCATTTGAAAAACAGAGGTTTGGAAAATGCCATTTCCCCCAGCTATTTCATCCACTGTAGACTGATCCTCTGCTCACCTGCTTTTCTGTGATGCATCCAAATCATATTGCACAGTGCAGCATGTGGTGGAAGTAACTTTGAAGGAAGACTAAATTGCAATTGCAGTGTTTCTGCTCTTAGGTAATGGAAGGCAGGTAGGTGACATTGAATTGGTGACTTCTGTTTGATAGGTGCAAGGATGCTGTCTCATTTCTCTTTGTTGTCTAATCAGTTCCTTAGTCACAGAGAACTCCCATTAATGCAGAATAAAGGTACTTCATTCTCCCTTCCTTTGAGAACATCCTCTCTTGCTTAGAAAACTCATGAGAATTCAGAATTCCTTAGCACCCCTGACATAGATGCTGTAAGAGTCATGGCACACAGATGCCTTACTGTCAACCCTTTTAAAAGAGCTAACTTCGCTCAGACTTGCTCTGAATGCAAGACCCTGCCTGTTTGGTCCACTGTAAATAAGATGCTACTAACTGTTGTGAAAATCTTTTCTCACAGATGAATCGTGACTAAGAGGTTAAATATTAATCTTGTGGAGTGTACACAATATGTTTTAGAACAAAGGTATTTTTTGCTGTTACAATCTCTTGCTTAACACAGGAAGAAATCAGTAGTAGTGGTAAGAACAGCCTTACATGAGAACATGGTGTGCATTTGAATGTATTGCTAGGACATCTGAAGTCTAGTATTTACTCAAATCTTTGATAATGGATACAGTATTTCCTGATCAAGAAGCAGAGGACTATAAAAATGTACATGGTATGTAAGTGCCCTACCATATTACAGCTCTATGTGGACCATTTTTTCACCAGTTTCCAGTGAAATTGGGTAAACTATAAAGATAGTAATATGAATTGGGACGAAACCTAGTTGAAAATTTGGCCTTTAATCTAGTTTTATGTATCTGCTTAATATTACTATTGATATTAATATTAATATTTTGGACTGATTATTTGGAAGGGGTTTTCTTTTTCCACTAAAAAAAAAAATTCAATAGCAATTTTGACTTTGGATTTACATCTTTTTTGTACTTAAATTTGTGTATAAAACTGTCAGACCCATAGAGCTGGAGATTGGTTTATCTTTGCTTTGTAGAACTTGAAGTTAATGTTTAGTAACTGTACATTTTACAAACCTGTCCAGTTCCAGTCTGATAGGAAATGGTAGTAAGAGATTCCTCTTGGAAGAATTCAGACTATTTGTAATGCAGGATTACATTCAGAAAGCAAGCTACTATAGTGAACTCTCCTTTTGAATGAAACAGTTGGGAAGGTGATATACCAAAGGGCTTAAATCAGAGCAAGGTGGTGCTTTGCCTTGGGGGCAAGTGTGCCTTTGGGGAATAAATATTTGTGTTGTAATTTGCAAGCTACTGTAATTTTTCTCATAAATATGAAACCCTCCACCCTTCTTTTCCCATGAAGTTGTCAGTACTTTTTTTCTCCTGGAATCTTCCTACTCACTGTAAAAAGAAAAGCATTTAGGAAACACAGGGACATATCATTGGTGTTTAATATATTATGCCAAAATTATGTTTGATTTGCCATAAACCTTTCATCAGACAATATGTCTGTGGTGAAAAAGCTGAAGAGTCCTATTCTACCCTTCTGATTTAACTTTTGAACCTTTCCTGGCATTTACATGGAATTACATATGAAGCATTGACCAACTCTGTCCATGTTTACATATTTGTATGTGTTTGGGGCTTCTGTCCTGTGCATCCCTGAATAAATATCCTGATCTGTGGCAGCACTGGGCTTGATGGGGAGAAAGAAGGTTGCAATAAGGGTTCCTAGGTCCTCAAGCCCTGACCTCACACCACCCCTCTCTTGTCAAGTAGGTATAGGACTTCAGTGTGAGGTAGTACTTCTATCCCAAGGTTTGGCTCAGGCAAACTACTTTTTGCACCACGTATAAGCTTTGAGAACACATTCTGTTTGGCAAAGTGTGTGCAACAGCTTCAGTATCCCTAAAATAAGAGTCTGGAATGAAAAGGGGTGATGTGGGGTGGGCAGGAATAGAAAAGGCCTTGGAGGAGACAAAATTATCTGAACCATCTGCAAGAGAAGGTAAGCAAACAGCTATGATGGGGAGAGGACACACAAACAGGGAATGTGTGCAGTTGGAGTCTGTTTCACGTTGGGGGACTATAATTTCGTTTTATGACTTTGTTGACAATTCTCTCATTTCTTTTTTACTGTGAATGATGTCATCAATACTATCAGATGGTTCACTAACAGATGGCTTTGTACATTTCCAGTATGATACTCAGCATATCATGTTATATTTACCTGCTTTCTGTAGAGTATTTTGTCTGGAAGAACTTCACTGTGTAAGAATATATTTATCTGAGAGTCCTATGTAGCTCTCAGTGGGACATAAGGCAATAAACAAAACTTGGATAACATTTGGCTAACTAGTTAAGGAATAAAGTGAATTAACATGTTTTGAATTTAATTGTTCATTTACTTGTTCAATTTTCTAGAAAGGAAAGGATGTCTCTTGATTGGAACACAGTTGCAATTGAAATGGGGAAAAGGAAGATCGTGCCACTGCATAGTGTGCTAAAGAGTGAGAGAAAGCCTTTCCAAGTCCTTTCTTTCTCTTTGCAAATCTGTTTTCTATTCTTTTGCCAGCTTAATGTTCAAATAATTTTTAACTTCTCTTGTAATTTATAGGTAATTTTGACAATTGACACTTTTGATTGCTACCCATATGCAAGTATGGCTGGAACCTTTACTGTGAAGAATCCATGCCCCAGGTCTGCCCATCATTAAGGTTTTAAGGCAATATCATATGGTGAAGTGTAATTATTCTCTAGTAGTTCTGGAAGAGCTTGCTGTGGATGGTTGCTCTGAAAATAAATCCTTTGGATTCTCTGAAGGGATTTTATAAAATTAAGGAGAGGAGGGGATTCTATAAATTAAAGGTCTATATTCATAATATTTGTATTTACTTCCAGAGTCACATATCTGTATCTGTAAGTTAATGTACCCTATAGGTAGTATTTTCTGCTATATATCTATATTTATCATTGTTTTTTTGTGTTCTATTTAAAACCTATCAGTGCACTAACTTCACATAGAAGTTTATCAGTTAAAGACAAAGCTAATCCTATAGTGCCAGTTGCTTTTGGCCATTCAGGTTAATGGTCGGACTCAATGATGTTGGAGTTCTTTTCCCACCAAAATGATCCTATGATTCCATTCAGCCCAATAATATGGTTGACAGTAACAGCTTCATATATTTGGTCTTCTGCAGAAAAAAACTGTCAGAGAAGTACTTTGGTTTGGTGACACATTCAAGGTTAACAACACAGCTCCCAAACATGCAGCCACTTGGAGTCAGTGAAAATGCTGCATGAAGGAAGATTGCACACTCGGGCTTTGTGTGAAACAACTAGGAAAACTAGGATAAGGTTAGTAGGAAAATAGAACGCTAATAGTATTCTGTAGCAGAAACCAAAGGATGAGTTGGATCCTTTATGCTGTGGATACCAGATCTCTGGAAATCGTTGCCAGAGCATCTTGTAGATACTTACATTCCACAGTGGCTAAAAAGGGGAGTGGGGAGGTTAATTGATATGAAATATATAGGAACAAAACAACTTCTGCTTCAGAATGTCCCCACGCTGAAAATAGGAAGAGGCTGGAGAATATGAGAGGGAAGTATGTTTCCCCTCTTCTTGTGCTTCCATAGGCATCTGCTTATGACCTTGGAGGCAGAGTAAAGCAGTAGCTGGACCTGCTGAGCTGAAACAGTTTGGCTCTTCTGAAACACAGCAGAGTTCTAATAATGCAACCTTTAAACAACAACATGCTAATAGGTTTTCTGGTATACAAAGTGAGAATAGAATCTATCTGCCCTGTTGTAAGCTGGTTTGGGTGTATCTAAGTCGTTTCCTCACTGATTTTTACAGGGTGATAAACTCACAGACGGAAATTCTTTTAAGCCATAAATACCACGCATGCTGTCACGCCTAGAAGTACAGATAAAGCCAATGGGACGCTAAAAACAGTTGAAGTGCATTCCTTCTCTACCTGGTTTGCTCAGCTGAAACTGTCCGCTATCAGTTTGGGAGTATGGTGTTTGACCCTTGCTTGTAGATACAGCGCTCCCATCACTTAGTCACAATGCACTGAGTGACAAATTTGTCCACAGCAGTTGACCTGAAAAGTGGAGGTTTAACCTCACACGGAAGCGTCTGAAGTTTTTTGTATCTGCTTTATCTCTGTAAACATTCTCCAGTCTTTCACCATCTTATTCTTTACAGATAAGACTTCTATAGTTGCAGACCTGGTCTCTGAATTTAATATTCTGTTACACTCTTACTTTGTGTTTTTCACGTTATGTAGCTCTGGAGTAAAATGATGGAGGAAAACCCACCATTCTTTGCTTGAGTTTGTGCTACTATTTTCTTGAATCAAACAAACTCATTTTTAAAAATTTGCATTTCATGTATCATGATGTGCATTCTATGTATATTTTTTATCCTTCCACAGTATTTGCAATGTTACTTTAAGGTTTTCCCATAGCAAATTTGAGTAAAATAGGTAATAAATTGTAGAATCAGGTAGTGCCTGATTGAAATAAAAAGTTGGGAGTATAACACTGAGAAGTGATATGTACGCTCATTATCTTCTACTGATCATCAGATTCACAGTGCAAGAAATCACCTCCACAGTGTGAAACCAAAGGCAAAATACAATTGATGTGCATTATATCAAATTTCCTAAATATGGAATTTGCATTCATATATGAAATTATCAAATCTAGTCTTTTCATCGCACTCAACAGAAAGAGAATAGAACAAATTATTTCTGGAGTTAGTGTCTTAAACCTCCAACACTAAACAACTGCAAAAAGAGATATTATTTCTTCTTATATTTTCTAAAACTCCCTATTGAGTATAGAAATGCCAATAGTAACAACATACTCAAAAACTGTAGAAATTCGGGGACGAATCACAAATAGTTTGTAAATTGGGATCACTGATTGAACTCATGCTGAGAGAATTGGTATTTTACATCTAGAGCATTATTTGTCAAAATGTCTTCTGTTCACCTGGGTAAAGGCGAGAGGCAGAGTGTGATGTACCATTATCATTCCGTTCTGTTGTACAATTTCATTCTTAGACATTAGACACTCCCAATTTCATACATAAATCATGAGATTAGAATGTTTTTGCATTTCATCTGTTCAGGTGAAAGAATTTTTCCTCTGTCTGTTGTCTTGCTGTATGCTGTAGATCCTTTTTGGGCATCGGGCAATACTTTAAACTACATCCCACAGTCTAAAACTGAAGGATTCCAAGATAGAAGGCTGAAAAAACTGTGTGTTTTGGGCAGATTCCTGAAAAATTTCTGTACTTCTTTTGCTTTCCAATAAGGGAAAAGGTCAGCCCAAGCTGTTTCCACAGCTGCTTGTTCAAATTTAGAGAGAGAGTAAACAGACACAGTTATGTTCTTCAGTTCAATTCCAGCAGATTTTTCTGCAAAATAGTGATGAGGAGTTGGAGTGGGGACTTGACTGTTTATCTTGAAGTTTTTATCTTCCTGTTTGCTGTACTGAGTAGAGCATGAGCAACTAGGGAAAAACATAACTGAGTTTCTTCATAAGCTTTTCATTTCTGTGGACCATGGTAAATAAATCACTTAGAGGGAATAGTCCAGTTCAAGTTTCTATGTGTACTTATGACTATCTTACACGTTTTATAGCTATTTTTCCTGTTTATTAAAGTGATTTACTTGCATATAACATAAGAGGAAATCTGTACTACATTAGATCAAGTATCTTGTCTATATCTGGGCAAGACCAAAAGGACAAAACAAGACTGCAGTGAATATTCTCAGAATATTCTTGCTGTATTGCCTGAGCTGTGGTACATGTTCCATGAGCATATCTAACCTTTCAAAACACATGCAAGCATTCTGCAGCCATGATGTCACCATAAATAATCGCATAGAAAAGACCAGAATGTTGTGTTTACTACAGAAATTACCTGGTTACTGCAAAAAGTCTGGGGTTATGATCCCACTTAGAAAGTTCTGATTTGTCTTCTTGAAGGCTGAGAACTTCAGGTTTGAAGTCCCTGTGGAAGCTAGAATTGATGTACCTGTATCTCAGAGACACAGGCCTTCGTGTTCTCTTTTCAACTTGACAAGTCACTGTAATGACTTTCAACAAGGTAATGCAGGAGGAGGATCACATTAGAAATCCCCCTCCATCTCTCCCTCCTTGCAGGCACAAGCCCTTGCCTGAGAAACAAATTCTCTCAACTTCATCTAAACAGGATCAAACACCTTCTGCTGTTGTTCCCAGGCATTGTTAATTGTTGTTAATTTCCAACACCTCATTAATTATTTGCTATTAAAGATGTGAGTGAGGCAAATACCCTTCACCCATGGATAGTCGCAGGAATGGATCATTAATAACTACAAAAAATTTTTTACTTTTGAAGTTGAAAAGGAGCTTGTGTGAAAGTCACTTTGTGTGCAGGAAAAACCTGGTGCAGCATCAGGGTGTCATTTCATAAAGGGCTGTGTGAACAATGCCTTGACATGAAAAAGAAAAAACAGGGAACAGCAATAAAACTGGAGTTGATGTCATCAACAGTGCTTAGAAGTAGTGACCTCCCCTCTGCACTACTTCTTGTTTAACTTGTTTTAAAAAGGATAATTTTGATTCAATACATGCTGGAGACACTTCTCATATATAAAAGTTTTAAATCCTATAAAAATTCACAGCAATGTTTATTCTTCAGTATGCAAAGCAGCATATTCTTATTGTGATAAGTCTGAGAAGCCTGAGACAGGACTGAGACTATGAACAAAAGTAGTAGTAGGACAGGCTCCTATCAAGGAATTCACAGCACAGACAGCTTGAACAGTCATCAGAAGTATGGATGTGTTTCCTAAGGTGATGATCAGGAACTGTCCTTTATCCTAGGAGCTGGGAAAGGATGCTTATTATTTTTGTGATAGTAACATAGCAGAAAAGGAATTTCTTTTGCTCCTTTCCAGCTTGTATTCAAAACTGAGCTTGTCAGAGATGTTTCCACAACAGCAAGGGTTGACTTTCTTAAACAAAATTTTGACTAAATCTACAGGTAGTGTCCAATAATCTCTTCACTGCTGGCCTTGACTTGTGGGTCTGCTGTACCTTAGCCATGCAGCTGTTGTTAGAAACCCAATAGATGTCATTCCTGGGACATGCTTGTCTTTGGCTGTTGGTGCCTGATACTCAGGCCTTAAGGCTGTTATTTCCCTCCCTTCTCTGTTCTGGTAAAGGTGCCATCAAGGTAATCTTAAAATATATCCATTCTGTGGCTTCTCTTTCTTTTTTTTGCCTTTGTCAGCTTTCACCTTTATTTAGAACATTTGGTCACTCACTGTGCAGACATTTGGCAATGACAGCTCCAAGGCCAGCTGAAAATCTGTGTTAGATTATAGCCGGAAAACCAGATTTGGATAAAAGGCTGGTCATCTTTCACGATTTTGGCTACAGTGACTGGTAAGAAAGAGGGACAGTAACTTCTACTGCTGTTGCAGCTAAGTCCAAGTAGTGTTGTGAATCAAAGCCATCATTTGCCATTGTTCATAGCCTGGTATATAACTTTAATTAACTTTTTTTTTTTTTTTTAAGACACTAATATATAAGACAATGAATTGCAGCAGCTAGGAAGTTTGCACACTACCCCTCTGTGCCTCTTTAATGGGCTCCACACATTCTTCAGAGAGCGAGTGGGTTGTAGTTTCAATAATTTCTACAGAGTAGAGATTTCTTTAGCTGCTGCATCTTATTCCGAAAGGGATTGTGAGGCAGACCCAAGATGTTATCTGGGCAAAGACTAAAGAATCCTTTTCTCTTAAGGCAAGTTACTTATAAAAATGGTTCCACATACTGTCCATTGCACAGGAAATCTGTAGCAGAGCGAAGAAATGTATCCGTGTCTTCTGAGCTATATAACACCTTTCAATACCAGAGATGTCTTCCAACACTAGAATTGAATTCAGTGAGTTGAGCCTCAGACATTGGCTAACAAACTAGTCAGTGCAGGGCAGTTTAGACTTCCTCCTAACTGCAGACCCCCTGATGCTGCAGAAGCTCCTGTCCTCTCCTCTGAGAGGAGAATAGGGATTCATAATGTTGTTGGATCTCAGCTAATAGAGTACCTAAGTAATGCTACTTTAGTCTATTTTTCTTTGCTCTGCGATGTGAAATAATGGATTAAACAACACAGGCTTAATTTTTTCTTCTCTAAAACCTCCCATGTATATTATAAATCTAAATGATGCTAGCCTTGAAGGCTGACAAGGGCCAGTAGATCATCTGTTTATTTCTACAGACTATGAAATTTCATCTCTCCTGACATTGTCTCACACCTTTTAGTGGACCATGGGATCTTCTCCATAGGCCTCCAGCTTTGCTTTGGAGGGATCAATAGGCAAGATATCCACCACTGTCCTGATTTTTCCCTATTTTTCCCCTATAGCTGATAAGCCTCAGTGATTAATGATTTGGTAGTCAAAAATAAATGTTTTCTATAAAAAATACAGAGACTTTGCAAACACTTAAATGTTATCCTCAAAAAATACGCAGTGCATATTGTGAACTGAGGATTCGATTAAAACACTAAATTATATCCTATAGCCTTGTCTTGAGTTCCACATTAGAACAGATAAAACCTTCCCAGGGAAGCGTTTTCACCAGATGCCAGATCTGTATTTGTTTAAGAAGAGCTGAAGTATAATGAAGTACCTGACTTAAGACTTTACAAGATAAGAAGTGCCTGGTTGGTGCTAAAGCTTCATTTTAAATTCATTCATTATTATGGGAGTTGTTCTCTCTGAGAGTGTGAGCTGTGATCAGGAGCATAGCCAGGACAGATAAGGCACATGAACCCTGGCCTGAGAGCTGACAAACTACCACAGCCGAGCAGTCAGTTATACTGGAGACAGATCTCTTTCAGGGACTAGTTCAAGCTGAATTTATTCTCAGTCACCTCCAAGAAAGACTCACTAAAAGTGGAATGCACCACAATGATATATGACTTCTAAAAGTTTATAATCTATGTGTCTACAGGTTTCTCTCAGGAGGTAATAAGAAAAGAGAAGACAACAAATCTTTCTTGTATGCACATGTATACCAGCATGTACACATGCTAATAGAAACATAGAAACTCATATGTATGTGCAAAATAATAATTACATATGAAAGGATTTATTGCAGTGGACTTCAGACTTAAACAAAATCAAAATCAATTGGATTTAATGAACTGGGAAAAACTAAACACAGCAAAACCATGAAGCCATATGGGTATTCTCTTTAACATGTTTTGTTGGAAAAACTTTATATTTGGGTTGAAAATGAAATATGTGATCCCAACTTGAGTTTTTATGTGCTCTGTTGTGAAAATTGTTTTCTTGGTTTTCATAAGGACCGACATGTACTAATTAGTGCTTGATTTTTACTTTGCTTGTATTGCAATGCTCTTCCTTTGTGAAGGAAGGAAGAAACATGCCATTGCTTTATTCTGTTATCTCATGCCTAGCGTGGTGCTCCTAAAAGCTCCTGTATGCTACTTCAGTATAATTAATGTATGGTCATGATGCTTCTATTTCTCTGTTTCTATTTGTGCTGGAAACTGATTTAATTCATGACTCCTGTACGGTTGATAAAGTTTAATATTAGGCAGTCCTGAGCCTGGAAAATCTTGTGTTTCTATATTGAAGAGAGATCAAAAGTAAGAAACAAACAGATAAACACACAAAATTTAGAATGAAAACAAAAGTCCTGGAGATCAAGCATAGCTATCAGATGTCTAAATGGAGATACTGGCATATGCAAATATGATAGCTGTGTTTCCAAACAGTGTAGACACAAATACACATCTGTAAACTAAATTGTAAATTGATTGTGATGGACCAAAAATTTGGTTCTTCATATCCTATGGATATGTTATTTTTCATGTTGAGGGTGTGTTTAGCTTTAATCTGACCCAAGAAGCTAAAGTCTGTTTTTTAATTATCAGTATATCATTTTATAATTCTTTAGTTCTGAGCAAAACTCTCTCTTCATTACACAACAAAAGCAGAAATCTTGCAGCCAGTGTATTTATCTCTCTTCAGGGGCTGGGGTTAATATCCAATACCTCATAACATCTTTATTATAATGCATTTATAATGATATATTGGAATGATTCTGTAGCTAAGTATCTAATGTCAAAGACTAGGTTTGGTGTGGTGGAAAATGTCGTATCGTTGGGTAGCTCTAGGGAAAATGAGGCCTCAGCCAGTGCTTTCTGTGTAATTCTACTAACTGTAATAAGAATAGGGGTAATTGCATTAATGTCAATTAAGCTATTAATAATGCCCATCTTGTCATTCCTAAATATAGCAGTCACTCAGACATGCTACTGTCGCCTGTAAAGACTGTAGGCAAATGAGATCATGGCTTATTTATGCTTTAAAATCTGGCTGACAGCCAGTCTTGTATCTCTTGTATACCATCAAAATACTATATTGGAGGGAAACAATGTAAGTTACTTAAAGAGGCCATGTCCTGTAGCTGTGATGTTGATCACCTCATGCTAAACACACAGCTCCTTCGTAACCTACAGACCCCCCAGGATACCAGCAGGGCACTCTGTGTCACTTCCATTCATGCCACAGGAGGTTTTCTCATGGCTGACAATGAAGTCCTTTGGAGTAATGCTTGCAGCACCTCTGTTCACTTGAAGAAATGGCATCTCTGTTGACGACTTCGGGTTTCCTGTGATAGGCCATAACTAGTTGTGCAACTGCCCTTGCTAATCATCTGTTGTGGGCTCTACTATTTTGGCTGCATTTGTGAAATGGAATTTTGTTTCTAAAGCCATTTAGAGAGTATTAATTTGTCTTAAGTATGATTACCAGTAGACAATTTAAAGACAGAGTTCTGGAACAATGCAAATGGGCATGCAATCTCCATAAAACATGCACAGATATATATTTAATAAAACAGTTCCTGGAAATTGATGCAACAGTTTCACAAAATCAAAGCCTAATTGTTGTGTTGTGCAGTGCTTCAAAGATGGTGGTCAAGTGTTCATCATCAGCTGGAGTGTGCGGAAAAACATCATTAGCAAATTTCAAGGGCTACCAAAGGTGTCACTGTCAGAAATGTGCTGTCCTTCAGACAAGAGGAGAGAAACATAGAAGAGGAACCTTTCAGTCAGAGCTCGTGGTAAATAAGAGGCCGTGGCCAATTCCCACAGGAAGATGAGAGAGAGGTACCATGATCTGCCTACATCAAGGAGTAGGAAAGGAGGTAACAGATGATACGTATGCATAAAGGGCGAGAGAGGAAAGGGAAGTGAGAATGAGACTGGAATTGTTTGTGAACTCCTCTTGATATTCTAATACTGCTCAACCTCCTCCCATCTCCAGAGAGTCCAGGGTAAGGTTATAATAGGTGAAGTAGTTTTTGAAATAACGTTGGCTGTAGCTCTAGGCCATAAATCATGAGCTCAAGTGCTCAAACTTATACATTTCTCTCTTGCCTCACTCTCTCACTCTGTTTATACTTTGATTTGGATGAGTCACTGAATCCAAGGCAGGAAGAGTGCATAATTCTTTCATCCCTATAGAGAATTTTACATATGACTTATTAGGCTTTTTTTTCTGAAGAGTTACATTCTATTTTCTTCTACCAAAGGAAAATACAATTTCAATCAACCTGCTACTATTTCCATTTTATTTTAACTGACTTCCTACCACAAGGTTTTAATGAGTCTAAGTCTGCTGTGAGTGGTAGCTATTAGATGGACTGCCTCTCCAAGACTGTATCCTGTGTAGCTGAATTGTACTCCTGACTCAGCTTTCCTTTATTCCTTCCTTACTCACTTATTTCTTGTTCCAGTGAAGTTATAATACCCCAGTAATGCACTGTGTCTCAAAACATGTAAAGTAAAGGAAAATAAACTGCCATCTTTACAATTATTAGCATTTTAAGAATAGCTTTGAAAAATCCTTGTCCATGTTGTCCTTTTTGAGTCAAAACTTTGTCACCTCTGTTAACTAGGCGTATTTGAAACAGCTGTTTAAACCCTCTTCCCTCATTTTAATTTCTTTCATAACTTCTCCCTTTTAAGTACAACCCAGTAAAAAAAATTGCTTCTCTGTTTAAATAAGGGTCCAATGCAGAATGAGAATGAATGTTGTCATATGAAGTGCATTTCAAATGTAATAAAGCAGAAAGGAGTTCCTGGCCCCTGTGTCAGTTGGAAGAGGGTGCATAGTGCGATCACTATAGCTCAGTGGCTGCAAAGCAGAAAATGAAGATTGTAAAAACGTCACATAAAGAAAAAATGCACAGTGGATTCATTTTGCGATGCTCATAATTCAGTAATGCCTTTAAGTAGCTAGAAGAAATATAATAAATGTTTTTCCACAACATTGATCATACTGTATCAGAGGAAATATTAGTGTGCAGGGAGCCATGATTATGCTGGTAGTAATTCTCGGTACAGAAAACTCCTAGAAGATGGGACCCTTTATGGGCTGAACTTTTATTGGCTGCAGTTATTTACCTTTAAGAATACGTCTAATACACTGTCCTATAGCTAAATATTTTTGTGAAAACTCAAACCAGCAACTGTCAGTAAATCAGAAAACCTGCTACCACTTTATAGAATTTATGTTTTCTTATGGACAGTCTGATATGTTCTGAGATACAAAAAATGACCAATCGACCATTTAAAACAAATTTTCCTGATATGTTCCAAAATCTGGATTTGGTCAGACAGGTTTATTGTGCATGATCCCATCAAATCATTGTCTGTAAGTATAAATTATTCTCAAGAAATGTAGTTCAATGTCATATTAGGCAATAGATTAAAGTACGCAGTTATCTGAAAGTTATAAGCAAACATGCACAGACGACCATGGATGACCTCTTTACTGTACTGCCAAACCCACCCAAGGTCACCAAAACAGATCTGGGCTTTGGGCTGTGAGGAGGAGCCCAGCGTGGGTTCCCAGTGCTGGTCTCTTGCTCCTCAGGCCAGCAGGACACGGTAGCACTGGGGCAAGGTGTGGGTCAGCCCTGCCGGAGGGGAACCACTGGGCACCTGGGGCAGGCCAGTCCAGCCATGCCCAGCCCCAGGGAAGGCACATGGGCACGGGGGATCGAGGAAGGAAAGCAGAGGTTGAAGTGAGGAAAGTGGAGGGTACTAAAAGTTTTTTCTATGAATGCTGAAATGTTCCTTTCCCTGAACTGGAGGGGTTGGAGAGGCAGAATGTGATGTGAGGAGAACTTGTCTGCCAAAGCTCATGTCACTGGATTCTGGGCTCTGAAACATCCTGCTCTCTCTCGAGAAGACACTAAAATATTCATATTCATTTATCATTAAGCTCCTTTTCAAAAGGGTGGTTGAACACGGTCATAACTTTAAGCAAGGAACTATGCATGCTTACTTCCAAAGTGTTGCTCATAAGCCTAATGCAGCATTCCTGCAGCAGGACCTGCCAGACCAGGGACTGAACGAGCAAGTCCACTGTGCTCACCATCGGCTCAAGCCCTGAAGAGTATCTGGTCTCAGATGATAGGGATTGGGCTTTTTCCTTGATAGATGTTGTAGGCAAAAGTTCAATGTAGTTGTTCCCACGAGCAGACGCTCCCTCAGCCTTGAAAGTTTAACTGTTTGCAGCTTTTTTCTTGAAACACACTCTGTCATTTTTCTTACATTTAAAATAACAGAGTTTTATTTTCTTTCTCAGAATAAAAAAGGCAATCACACTTCCTACTATGGGCTAGTAGCCTGGGTTGGAGATTAAAAGTCTGTTCTGCATGATCTGTTCCTTGGCTGTATCAGTGCTTTATGATGTGATCTTGGGCAACTCATTTAGACTTTCTGTATTTTAGTCTATACATCCTTAGAGTGACTAAAATAGTAAGCTCTTCTGTCAGCAGTTATCACAAGGGAATTAAATATTTAAAGGCCTTGGGCAAGTTGTATCACAACAAGGAAACTGAACTATCAAATGCATGATTTCTGCTGTGCATATATCTTCACATAACTTTTTCAAGCAGTGGGAGGTATTTAATGCTCTTGTGAATGAATTACTATGGCAATACTTTATTCTGTGTAGCTTTATGTAGAATGAATACATGTATGTCAGTCTGGGGGATGTTTATTTGCATATGAATATTAGAGTTTTAAATGCAGCAATCAAGAGTGTTACCTTAGTAAGAAGTACAGCTGTTGCTATCACTTGAAAGAAATTCAGTGCCATATAGGAGAAGGAGGGGTGGAATTTTAGGGTCCTAAACCAGCAGCCCTAAATGGCAAATAATGCCAGGATTAGTCACAGTCTTGCTTCAGTGGTGAATACACGCTTCAGGTAGGGCGTGATCTAGTGCCAGGCCTGTGCAGCTCTGCACACTTTAGAAGGCCCTCAGCCTGGAGCTTGGTGCTGTCTCCTGCACGGGGCATTGCCCCAGCCCTGCACAGCCCTCAGACACAGAAAAGGGCACTCTGGTTTGTATGGTTAAAATCTGCCCACAGACACAATGAGAGGATTTTACAGCAACTCAAGATGTGTTGCTCTGTGGTTAGCATTTAACCCGAAGGCAGCTTGCTACCTATCAGGAGGGAAAAGCGTGGGGGGGGGGGGGGGGGAGGAAGGGAAAAAAAAGAGGGAAAAAGAAAAAAAAAAGGTGTTCATTTATTTTATCTCTAAGTAGTAATTCTGTTGGCTTCCTAGAGGTTATCCGGATGTGAATAGGGAGAGCTGCCACTGGATGGCACTGTTGCACACGGCTGGCAGAAAAGCTGACCTCTGGAAGCCCCGTTTGGATAACGCGGGCTGGGGCAGCCGCTCGCACCTGTGGGTGTGGGGTCACCGGGCACGCAAACTGCACCGGCAGAGATGTCAAAGGCTGGGTGTTAATAAATTGCTGTAATAACCTCAGTAACTGTCCTAGCACTTGCATACGCCCTTGCTACGGAAAAAAAAAAAAAAAAAAAAAAAAAAAAAAAAAAAAAAAAAAAAAAAAAGCGCCTATTTTATGATAGATTTTTTTTTTCATTTATTTTAATCTAACTTAATTTGGGTTTAAGTAAAACGGAACACCAGTAAAACCAAATATTTTAGTTCCTCTGCACACCTTTATCTGCCCACTTGAATGATGAGGAAGCTGAATTTAGTCTGACTCATTGTCAGTGGGACCTAATTTAAAAAAAGCCTGACAAAACCATTTTCATTTTAACTACAAATATAAATGGGACTGGTGGTTTGGAAAACAATCTGGGGGATTTAAAATATTTTTGCTTCTTTTATTTTAAATCACGGATGAAATTTAGCATTTAACTTCATTGGTTACTGTATTTGTGCTTGCTACTGTATTTTAGGAAACAGTAAAAAATGGGAAGGTTGTTTTTTTTCCTTGATTCTAGAACAAATATGAGGCAGACATAGTAATTTCTTGTTCAGTTCTGGGGAAAAATAAAAAAGGATCTTTTCTTTGGATTATATTGAGAAATTGCCCATTGGTAAGAATTCAACTGGACCTCTACATTGTTTATTTCCATTCTTTTTCCTTTTCTTGACTGTTAGGGAACATTAATCGTAGAACAATTAGAGACTTAGATTCTAGCTATGGGATTTCTTTCTGTTCATGTACATTATCACAAAATTATGTTGCCTGCCATCTATGGGATGCTTTGATCCAAAATTTCAGTCATTGTTTCCACATTTAGGGGCTGGAATGAACATCAAAGAAGAGGGTGTACTGAATTTGCTGAATGCCAAAGCAGTACAATAACATGCAAAGGATATAAGCAAATCCCAAAGGTAAAATGTGCTGCCAAATCTTGCACATAATAGAAGCTCTAAAGTGACAGTCTGTCTTTGACAAATGCATAATGATATCAATGCCAAGGGAAGGAACTAGAATGCTGAAAGGTGAATAAAAGAGTTGGGAACAATTCACTACGTTTACACATTTCCTCCGTGTGTTTTCACACAACAAGGAAAGCAGATGAGACAAATGTATTAGGTAATCATTGGAGAAGACCATAAACCTGCTGAGTTTTTTTAGTAACCTGGATATTTCCTTGGCTTGTAATGAGTTTTCAAAAACAAAACATGGTTAGAAACAATTCATATTATGAAAGAAAAAAAAATGCAGACCATTTACATGAGGAATGTAAAAAATGGTTCTCTCTTTTCCTTTGACAAGATCACATTTAATGCCCATATGGAAGTTACAATATGCTGTTCTCTTTTCTGTTTGATGGATTCCTAAATGCTTCAAATAGTTGCAAAGGCAAGTTAAGGGTTCCATATGTATTCACTAGGTTTTCCAACACTGAGAACTAACAGGGTGCAATGGGTGCAATAATGTAAAAACATGAGAATCATTCAGAAAACCTATCAATGTATCTTGTAAAAGATCTGAAACCTACTTGTTAAATTCATTTTATTTTCCTTTCTTTGAAAACAAAACAAAACCCAAAGCAAATAATAGCTGTAAAACCCGTAACAAAAGGCTTCCTCCCCCAGTATGTACAACACTTAGCAGAGGCGAGTCTCGGGTTGTTTAGCAGATCCTAGTGTGTTCTGGAGTATAGAGGTTTTTCCCAAGACTGCATGTTAATGTTCATCAGAGGGAGTCTCACAGAGGCCCACTGAAGTGCAGCACTCCTGCTGCAGCCAGTCAAATATTCAGAAGGAAGTTCTGCTGTAATAAAACTTCAAAGAGATAACGATCGAGGACCTGCTCTTCCCCCACTAGTTTTCTGCCCTGTCTCTGGCAGCTGAATAGTCACCTCCAGTTTTCCTATGACGGGTGACTGAAAGCATGGCTGCCACATGTCAGCAGTGCTGCTCAGGTGGTGGGTACCCAGCCATACAGACAGCATTTTAGCCAGGTGATAGCCATATTCTAGTCATGTGATTAAAAAGTGACTATTCCATCTTTGACAAAGAGAACGTCAGCCTTTGCAGGAAAAAGTGGCATATTCTTGCCTGGGCTGTGGTTCCTGTACTCCAGGTAGAGAGGTCTAAAGAGCAGTTTAATAAATCTAGGCAGGGTAACATTCCTCCTGCTCAGTAACTGAGGAAAAAGCTTTTGACTGGCATGGGACTATGCTAAGACTGAAGGGAGTGTTTCCACCGCCTAATTACATGGATTTTCAGTTGCTGTTGACTTTGGGGCAACCCATTAACACCTCAGGGTGCAGCATAACTTACTTACTTGGGCTCTTGAAACATCACACAAAGGCACATATACGGTTTAAAGCTACCTCTGTCTTGCTCTTCCTCCCCCTTTTCTCTTCCACCCTGAATCTACAGGTTTTCTACTCTGCTTTGGTGAAGTGCAGCAAATAATGTGATTCTTTATACATATAACATCCTGGTTTGTGCAAGCAATTAGGAAACTGAATGCCGTGCCCAGATGGGGACCTGATCCTGTATGTCTTGGCTCCGGTCCTGCATTAGATTTGTACGGAGTGTGACCTACATTCTCTTCCAAAGAAGGCTGGGTAGGAAAGGACATCTGGTTTGGATTGTAGTTGCTCCTAAAATCTCTTATGAAGCAGGGAAAAGAGCTGCAAGTGGTCAGGCAGAGATGCATCTGTTATCATAAAACAGAGTACATATGATCACCACTGAAGAAACTAGACAAATAGATATTGTAAACTAGATGAGGTGATGTCCAGCACTGAAGGAGGGGATGTATAATCTATTGCATTTAGTAAGCAAAGCGTCTGACCCCATGCCAGCCACCTGCCAACATTGAGAACAACCCTTTTCTGACCACAATAAGGTTGTCTCAGTGGTAATGGGGGAAAAGCCAAAACCATCAAGAGCTGTGGGATTCAAGGACAGGAAGCCACTTTGCCAAAAAGGAAACATGGAGATCAGAAACTCAGGTGAAACTAATGCAAAATCTCCTATTTGACAGTCAAGTCACAGCCTGAAGATGAACGTGTAGCTATACCTATGACACTCTAAGGATGTTAGTTTACCTTGACTATTAGTGATATTCTGTAAGTTGCTGGGCAAATATTGGGCCAACACTAAAAGAAGAAAAAAAACCTCCAACAGCCATTTGCTAGCCTGGAAAGAATGACTTTAATCTAAAAGTTAAGGAGAGAGTTGGCAAAATTCCATGTACTAAAATAATCACCACCAACTTGCATGAGGTTAAAAAAACTACATGTAATAGGCAGATGTTTGTTCCTAATAAAGTCACAAGGACAAGAAACAAAACAGCAGGTCAGTCATGAGTATTATAAGTAATTAAACTGAAGAATATAAAAAATAAACAAGGAAAACTGAAAATCTTAGTAGTTGGTTATTATTATTGCTGAATTGGAGTAACAGAGACTTAGTGAGAGAATTCATATGGCTGGAATATTAATATAAAGGATATAGTTTCTTCAGGAAGGATAAGCAGGTTAAAAACAAGGAAGGTTATCACATGCTCAGGTGTCCAGAATGGAGCTCAAAGAATATGTATGATGGTGAAGAAGAAACAGATGTAGGCAATATCACAGTCTGTGTCTCCCACAAAGAATTAAATCTGGAAGTTCAAGCAAGGGATAATTTCTATAATTAAGTAGTAGACTCTTCTGAAGCCCTGAAACCTATGTTCTTTAACTAACAAACTGTTGGTAAAGGCACTGGTCAGCAAATTCTGGGTTGATGAGCGTTAAAAGGGAAGAATGGAAGGGGAATCAATCTTCCAAAAGAGTTGAGGCTTGTTGGTTTTTTTCCTAGAGTCTTTTTTTCCAGGTTTTGAGAGACTTTTTCAGATACTCACTTTTTACCTTGGCAAAAAGATCTTTTGGACGTGCTGAACAGTTACCAGGCATCCTCCTAGGTCTGGTGATACCTATGATTTGCTTAAAGCAAGGACAGCAAAGACAACAGGGAATTCACCTTCTCTAGCGTGTTGTACTGAATAATGAAAGGTAGGGTCCGTGTTTAAAGCTCAGTGAAGATCAGGCTCATTTTAATCTGGATTCAGTTTAGCTGCAGAGTCCTTGTGTTTGGACTTTGAATTCAGAGCTGAACTTCCTTTCGATTTTGCCTTCATCAGAGAAGGACTAGGTAACTCACAACTCATCTTCCTCAATTTGCTGGTTGGGGGCCTATTCCACATTACTTCCTTTGTTTTTCTCCCTTTTGCAGGCTGCCTCCATACACACTGTATGCTGTGATCGGGGTGCACACCATGACTGTGCCTTAACTCTTCAAAATCCTGAAAGAGATAATATCTCAGGGGCACATTTTCAGACAGCTAATGCTGAGTGCTTATAAGCTCCTGTTTCACTTAGTCAAGTAGTTTGTTTCTGATTTGCTTGGACATTCAAAGGGCCTTAGCAAATGTTCAATACTTTCTTTGGTGAGAATAGAAAGAAACCAAGGTCTGAGGAATGTGCATAAGATACGACACTATTCCGTTGAAAAACATTGAGGGCAGCAGCACTTGTGGCAGACAGACATGTGTGGGCAGCAGCACTTGTGATTGTGGCAGACAGAACTCACAACGCATAGGAAGAGAGAAAGGTAAAGCAGCAAAAGTAAAATGATAGTCTTCAGGAAGAGAAAGTCTTGTGAAGTTAGACAACTGGGAAGCAAGCTCAAGAGAAAAGGATAGGTGATGCTGTGAGAGCTGAAGTATTTTGTGCTTTTTATTGGATCAGACTCTACTAAATGCATCAACTGTAGCAGCTGGCTTGTGTAATTAACACCAGCTAGAAAGGGTAAGGCCTCTGCCTCGGATAACATAAGGGTAGGACAAATGTTTTCCATATTCTTGACACACTTCCTAATTATCACAGAATCAAGTTCATCATGGCCACCTCAAATTTGCTAGCAATTGTTTGGAGGACACTGGGAACACCAAAGAGAAAAATTGTAAAAAGTCAAATGTGACGCCAGTTCTTTCAGAAAGGGGCAGAAAGAGAAAAGGAATTCTGCCTAGCCACATGTGTATTTATCCATAGTGATTTTTTCTGTAATTCATAACGAAATTCAGGCCCCAAAATTTGAGAAGGAAATAAGTAGCAGCTGATATGAATTTGTGAAATTCATTCATTTGATGAATAGGAATTTGTCAGTAACTAATCATGTGAAATCGATTTCACTTCCTCGTAAAACAGGTCACAAGTGCAAAGATAATAGGTCACAGGTATTCTGACTGTTTGACACCATGTTGCATGACGTTCTCTTGAACAACCATCTCAGTACTGTTTAAGGCCTGTGTTATGTCAGGTTTTGGGGTGCCAAACTCCTAGAAAGACACAAAGGTAGTTAGAGTCCAGGGGAGAATAACCAGGTCACAACAACATGACATGTATGAAAAATTGGAAGTAGTGTATTGTATTTCTTTCTCTAGAATAAAGAAGACTGATGGGCCATGAGAACAGCCTTTGATTTTATTTACAGCAGGCTTTTACAGGAATTATTTGTTCTCTATGGTAGATAGAAAAGATTTGCTCTGGCAAATTCAAATTAGACCTTAGAAAACAGCTTTCTGACTCCAAAGATGGCAAAGTTGATTTTTTGAGAGGGCTGTGGAGTCTCCATCACTGAAAATGTTTAAGAATGGGTTTAAGAGAAGCATCTCTCAAATTAAACCTCCCTAGAGAGAGGGCAGACCTCCCTGGGGAATCTTATTTTCCACTGATTCCCGGACACAAAGTCAGATGCCTGTAAGCTGTGGTTTCTGTGCCATCCAGGGTAGGAGACCTCTTTGCAGTGGGTGAGAATATTCGTACTTTACCTCTCATGGATAGAAGCAGCAGCTAAGGGGGGCTAGAAGCTGAAGTGTCTGGCCAGGTTCCCTTGTGTGCTCTGGTTTTACTCTGGCTACCTAACACTATTCTTCCTCACCTGTGCTGCAATCAATCTTCTCCTGTACAGTCAATCTTTTCATGTGGAAATGCAGAGTGGTGTTAAATATTTTTTTAACCAAGTGCTTTACTATCCTTGTGTTTTCTCCACTCCTATGCATCATTCTACAGCTGATGGAGAGCAATGATGAAATTTAGCTTAGCAGAAAGTTTTTCCTGAATATGTAATCTTTTGTAACTGCGATTAGAGTTTCCAGAGACCCCAGTAAATTAGGGTGTTTGGCTTTTCCATTGTTTCAGAACTAATTATTGAAGTAGCTAAATGTTCAAGAACATAAAAATGTACAAATGGGTGCTAGTTGAATGGAGGTAGTAAGATTTTTTCTGGCATGAAAAGCACAGTATTTATGAGTTAATTTAATCAGAGAAGAAAAATATTGAGTAGGTGATGAAGTAAAAATGATGACTGTGTATTATGTTTTTGCCATGCAGCTGAACAAACACATTCAATGACAGACTTTGGCAAAGATGTTCTTGACAATGGCATGAATAAATATTAGGTGCTGTACACAATTCGCTGCATTCCAGGCCTTGAGCAAAACCAGGTGAGTTTTGCCTGGAAAATTTGGAAGAAACAATGTAAGAATGTTGGGAAAATGTAAACATCTACAGTATTCTTCCCAGCTGCTTTGCTGTAACATTTTCATTTGCATCAACAACAACTCTGTCATTTTTTATGTGCTCTACTTTCATTGCACTTCTAGGAATCAATTAAACTCCCAGCTGCTTTAAACTTCATGGTAGGCACTTCAGTAATATTGTCTCAATGAAGAGCTTTATACCTGCTAAACAAAATACTCTTACCAGGCTTCATTTCCATTGCTGCAACCAGTTTACAAAAGTAAAAAGGAAAATAAATACTTTGATATTCTTAGTGGTCAATACAGAATCAGGGAGGTATCTCCTAGCAATTTAAGGTAGAAATTAGAGGAAACTAGAGAGAGGCTGTGTGGCATGGATGTGGGCTTTGATAAATAGCTAGTTTTAAGACACAGGCCAGCCAATATATCTGTTAAAAGAATGATTATGACAATACGGAGGAGAATTTCCTTTTAAAGATTATTTTTTCTCCAAAGAGAGTTTAGGGCTGTAATCTCTTGCTAGAGCCTACAGCAGTTTTGGTAGTTCAAACACAGTGGTCTGCTGAGGAGAAAATAGAGATGGGAATATTCTTCAGTGCTCTACTCTTTATTCTGATTCCACTGAGTGAAATTTAATTCAAGGTTGGTCCTCACATCTTCAGTGTTCAGAGGGGTAGTGTTGACAGTACCACTTTTTCATCTTCACTTTTTGTAATCCTGAGAATATTCTTAATTAGTGTTGGAACAATAGTTTTCACTGACAAATAAAAATAAACCTAATGTGGATTTTTCTCTCATTAGTTCTATTCTCTACTGATCTCGTTTGCAAGTGGCAGTGTTCATTTCAGAGGCAGTGTTCTTAAGTGTGTTGCCTCCTCCTGTGTCACTTCAGAAAGCAATGGGGACAGTCTACTGCAAGCCTTAAAGATTAAGCTGGTGTGGCCCGATGATTCTACAAGGGATAACAGTGTCTCTCCTTATTTACAACATGAAGCCTGGGATTCTTCAGTGAGTTCCAGTAAGAATAAGCCTGCAACAGAGAAATCACTGGCATAACTGGGAAGGAGACAGACAGTCCATGTCACTTCTGCCGTTTTCTGGAATGAGTCCCACACATAACTCAGAGCAGCTTCAGACTGCTTGATCATCTATAGCCACATAGGTATGTTTTAGAAGCTAAGGACAGATGCTGTATTTAGCTGCTTGCCCATAGCTCCCCTTATTTACTGGTTCTCCCTGTTCTGTGAGGGATGTGAGAATTTGTGAGAATGTGTATGACCTCCCTGTAAAACTTCAAAGGGACTGGGCCTGGTAGATTTTATTTATGCCATTTTTTTTTTTTTTTTTTTACTTGAGCTAAACAAAACAAAGTAAAAATCCATCTTCTGTGTTTGGTTTTCTCTCCTCTGAACCTTTCAGAAGTGCAACCAATGGACTCAAAACCTTAAAACACTGAGTGGAGCAGCAAAGAGCATACAGTAACATACCGGCAAAAAAGTCTAAAGACTAATTTATTTTGTCATCTTTACATGTCAAGATGATAGATATTAAAGAAGGAGCGAAAATAGGTCTCCAGTCTAGAACAGTTTTGGTAGCTGAGGATTTATGCTGTATTTCTGTCTGTGATTATAATTTTACATCTGAGTCTGTGCCTTATGGCCTTCTCCTATAAGTTTGTAGAGATGGTTGATTCGCTTGACATGACCAATATATCTCTTGTATCATACTTGTTCCTTAGCTGTTGTCTGTTATTATTAAACAAGTAATAATTACCAACAAAGTATTTTTCTGGTTCAAAAGGATCCCAGAAAGAGAGATCAGGAGACATCATTGTTTTTTTGCAACTGCATACTTTGTAAGGAAAGTGGAGAGATTATTCTGAGCCTCAGCTGAGAGATGATTTCATCATGCCATTATTATACCTATTAGAACTATTTCCAAATACTTATTACTAGAGGAAGTTCTCCTGGATAAATTGTATCTCTCCTATGGACATACATGGATGTATTTTTCAGGCAAGCTGAGAACTTGGCTTCTTTAAAAAAACTGGCATATACTTTGGGAATTCTAGTCCTAACTACAACTTTTGTGAAAAGCTTGAAAATTTGGGGCCCAGAGTCTGAATCAGATAATATAATGTTAGCTTCACTTGTTATGTTAACTGTCTAGAGATCCACCACTTGTATCATATTTTACCAGGATCTTGACAACAGAGATAGCAGTCTGGGAAGAGCAGCATGTGCAGGGTATCTGTGTTGTCAGACGTGTGTGTTGGACACACAGAAAAAGCACTGATTTGAGCTATCTTTTCTGAGATATTTGGCAAGCTTCACCCATCTGTTGTTATGCAGGAGGTCTGAGCATATCCCAGCTGAAAGAATTCCTCACTAGGAGGGGACTTCTGTGCTTCAGTGAATGATTGTGAATCAGCTATAGGAAAAACACTAAAATATTGCCATACATGCATCTTGGGGCAGAGATTGCTATCCTATTTTTAACAAATTTTAAGTGAAATATCATTTAAAAAAAAAAAAAAAAAAAGATGATATCTCTAGCTGGTTAGCTAGTTCCAAATCTTGAATACAGACTTGTAGATTCTTTGCCTTTATCCTGTGATTCTTAATTGCAGAACTTTACAGCATGTAGAGGCAAAATTTTGAACAAATAAAGCTATGGTTCAGCATAAGTATGTTTTCAGGGGAGCAAACAATTATTGATGTAAAACTAATTTAAATTTCTATAAATGTTAATGAAAGCTGTGTTGGTAAGTTAAAAGGTAACCAAACAGAGTGAATAGGAGCAACTCTGAGTCTGACTTAAGAGCCAGAACAAGTGAGCACTTTAATTAGGGGAGATATGAATACCCTCAGGATGGGAAAGGGGCAAGGAACAATTGTTCAGTCATTTTGGTAAACTTACATTTACTCATTCAATCTACTTGCTCCTGGAGGCATTGCTTAGGTATTGATATTTGTCTTGTTTTGTTTCCTGTATGTCATCTATGTTAACACTCAAATAAAATTGGGGAATTGATGCTTTTTTTAAATCTTATGGTTATACTAGTAGGATAAACTGATTATGGAGAAAATATTCTTAGTTATTTTTTCATCAAATATTACACACAGTTTCAGAAAGCTCTTAAATGCAGTTATTTAAATAGCTTTAGCTTTAGTTATTGCATCTGTAGGTACATAGCTTTTTTCAGGGGCATAGCCATGTTTTGAAAGACTGTGAAAGTTAGCCCCTGATTTTATTGCAGGGTATTTAAAATTACAGTTAATACTTGTAATGAAGCCTGCTCCCTTGATTAACCTTGGTACTAACTGGGATTTAAATGTGATTACGCTGCCAGAATGAAAAGTTCTTGTCTCTTTATGGTTCTTCTATATTTCTACAGAGTCAGAGACATGGTTCAATTACTGAAAACACAAGAACAACTGCTGACCTGTATTCAGATCTTCTTACATGCACGTTTTTGTGGTGAAGGATTTTGTTGAGTCAATGATTGCATGGTGTTCAATAAACTGATTATAGTTACTTTGGGCTCATATTTACAAAACTCCTATAGAAACAATTGTTTTTTAGATATTGCTCAGGAATACTGTATACATAAGCATCAGTAATGGCTTCTAATTTGTGGTTAGTTAATGATACATGGCTGATCATAGTACAGGAAAGGCTTATCTCTTGGTCTATCTCTTGTACTCCTTAAGAGATACAGGCAAATAAAACCCTGTAGTTGATAGATTGTGAGCTGTATGAACAATGTTAGAGATATGAAAAACAATTTCTGGTTACATTATTGCATGAATACCTATTTAAGGATTTTAATCTGAAAAATTATTCTGTGTTACCTTTAACATTAAATAAATTTAAGCTCAATTTTTATTTCTGAAAGAGAAATTTTATAAACATGTGGATTCCCAGTTTCATAAGTTCCTGCGATGGTCTGGACCACTAAGCCGTAGAAAAAAAGCACTCCATTTCTCTAAGCCACTATACAGTTTCTTGGCAACTGATGATAAACAGATACTGCTTGTTAGGAAATCTGTCTGCCTTTTTCTCTTTCTTATTTTAGATGTAATCTGGGATGAAAACCAATGCTGTCATACAGTCTCCAAAAATAACAAATCAAATAATATTTATAATATGACTGGGGATGTAATATTAAATTAAGTTTTTAGGCTTAGCCATATTGCAGAAAAAGTTGTAACATAAGTTTTCCAACTCCAAGCAACAATGGCAAAAGAACCCCAAACCCAGACTCCAGGCACTGCATCTCTCCTGCCCATTTGCTCCTGGAGGAGAACAGAAGCTCCTTTCTAAACCCAAGTCCTTTGAAGCTGCTATGATACATGGCAATATGAAAGTCTAAACAGCCTTGGATCCCTGTCTCAGATCCTTGTAGATTTAATAAACAGAGAAGAGAAGTGTTTTGTTACTTGGCTGAGTAAAGGCAGGGCCCAACCCTTTATGAGAGCTGGAACTACCTGAAAAAATCTTATGAACCTGCTCATTAACACCACGCGTAACACCAACATATGGATATCAATAGACATATTCAAAAAGAGAGAGAAGCTGATATTTGAGCCAAATGGCAATACCTAGGAAAAACTAAGCCATATAGACACCAGACATAAATCCAGATTCTAGGGAATTGTTTCATAATCAGATACGTTAGCAAATGAAAACCAGCAAATAAGGAAAGATCCAGGCAGAAACAGAGAGAGCTCAGAAGCAGAACTCCTTGGGGCAGGGAACTGAATGGAAGGCCAGATTAGAAAAGAGGGCACAAAGAGAGTATTTGTACTCATTCTGCAGATTTTGGATTAATTCTTCATAAGCGTGGCTGTTTGGAACAATATATTCTGAACAATATAAATTCCTCCCTTTGACAGAAATGAACCTAGAGGTTCCTAAAAGTCAGACAATTTAGCTACCGTTTCAGTCTTTGGGAGAATTTCAACTGGATTAAGTTTCTGAACACCACTAAATAAAAAATTTCACTACAATTTGATGTTAGTGATTTTGTGCTCCAATTAAATTAATTTGATACAGGAACCTGTAAAATTATGTTTTCCGTGTCTTCTGGTAAAGATTTGTTCTGTATTCTGAAGTAATTAAAAAATTCACCAAATCCGTAAGATATCTCTTTTTTGCTGCCTTGTATTCTAACACTCCTATGAGGTGTCCCAGGAGGATATTAGGTATTTCAAAATGTAGCAAAATATGGATTTAGATTTTCAAAACTAAGGCCTAAGCAGCTAAGGAATTATTGATGAATAGTGCTGTGTAAAAATCCTAAATACATTATTCTAATGGAGCCAAACTCAGAACTTTATTTGAGTAAATCATGAATAAACTGTGAAATATGTGAAACAAAGTGATCCAGAATCTGATCTGTATTTTCTTACTGACAATTAATCTTGAAGAACTACGGAAAAACTGAGGAAACAGCAAAGGATCTGCTCAGTAGACCATGATTTTGTAGGAAAACTTTTGTTCTCTGCCAGAAGTTTCCCATACAACTATTTTCATCTTTCTTTAAGGGGTAGATTGTGTTCCCATCGTGAACTGCAACTTAAGGCACACAAAAGTGAGTTTGTTACAGGTGGGTAATTCTATAATGTATTAATATTTTTTTTGAGGGAAAAAAGCCTTCAAACAAACAAACAAAGGCAAAAAGGCATGTTATTGCACAGTAGCAAGAAAAATAATTAATAAAACTGTAAGTAAAATCGTCCCCTGCAGCCCCTAAAACAAATAAATTCATCATAAGCATGAAAAATTCTGCAATAAAATAACATTAAAACTAGTAATTATTTGAAATGTACTTACAGTTCCCGCAGTTCCTTTGTTTAATGAATACATTTCAAACACCAGTGGAACACTTGAAGGTTGACTTGAATTACCTCTTTGCATTGCTTTGAAGTTAATGGCAAACAGGTCTTTAACCTCACCTCCCAAGCTCTATATTACTTCTTCTTTAACTAGCTAAATAATACCTGGTACAGTTTAACAATGCAGTTTCACATTCTTCTTGTTCAGCAATGATGTTTAGAGGGTTTCAGTCCTCAGTTGATTTTTCCTGACCTGCACCTGCCTCGCTAGTTGTTTCGAAACAAATCTTTTAAAAGAGGGGTAGGAAAAAAGGTAAAGGAGTAGGTTTAGATTAAAATATTCCTCTGCTTTTATCCACTTTTCCAGTGCTATTTTAAATTGGAACCTATCTCCTTGAGCCAGTTCCTATGTCCCTAAAAACAATCATGTCAACACAAGGGAAAGGATGGGACAGGAATGGGGGTTGTGAGCAGAGGGAGAGGTAGTTCAGGAATTGTCACTGAAAATCATTAGAGACTATAGCTGTATAGCCATCTAAAGCAGAAAACAAGACTTGGCACCAGAAATTTAGTTTAAAAACATAAGAAAAAGAAGAGAGAAATTATTAATTCACTAGTAGTACAGAAGGACATAATAACCTCCCATCAATGCACCTGTTCCCCAATTTTTGGCACAGCATAAAATAAGAGGTTAAATATTTCTCCCCATATATTATCTGGTGGGGAGGGTGTGTATGTGTAAAAACACACATCTGAAGGCAGGCACTTGTGCAAGTACCTTTTTTAACCCTCATAGTTATGGTGCTTGGCACAGGAACTGAGCAGAGAGACCTGGAAGCAGGTGGTGGAGGTGGCTACTAACATGTAAGGTACTGCTGGATCTGCTCCTGTCAACAGCAGCCAGAGGAGACTGCTAGAAACAAGGGCTTGGGTGTGGTTTTGATTTAAGAGATGTATCTGGATAATTAAACCAAGGAAAGCAGATTCATTTTGGGGAATGGAACTGTGGCAAGATCTGTCAATTTTGAATCTATCTGTGTAATTTTTTGAGATAGCGTTTTTAAACAGGGATTTAAACTTGTAAATTGGCCGAACACCCTTCCCATCTGTAGTCTGTATAATGTGAACACCCACTCAGAAACACGGAGATCTCACTCTTGATCTTCCAAATCAGAATTGGAAATGTTTAGGTTACAATTATTTTCTGTGGGATCATAGACAACCTGATATCGTTTTTACATGAATGGCTTCCTAAAGTGTTAATTATATGTCATTTATTAAGGTTATATTAATTTCTTCCTAAGTCTTGGAAGTAAGAGGTTGATTTAATTGGTTTTCAAGGAACTGTTCAGTTCATTTGCTATTGTTATGAGACATGTATCATCTCCCGTTTAATTAGTTTTGTTTCAGCACAAAAGTTATTGCCTGCTATCTATGGTAGCTCCTATCCTTCTCATATAGCTGCATGTGTGACTGCTGTAACCTTGCCTGGCAGGCACTTTTTTGAAATCAGTAGATTTGTCTTTAAATTTCTGTGTGAAGTTGTGTTAGCAGGAGCAGGGAACAGAAATCCAACTTCTACTTTTTATAAGTGTTACTATTTATTTTAAATAGAATTTATTTGACAAATCATAGGCTTGGCTATATCCTGCAAGAATGTTCATGTGAGAAACACCTCTTTTCAGTTTGGCTCTCAGCATCCCTGGATGCACTGAACATCCTTTGGAGGATGTGTCCCATGCCAGCTGGGGCAGCTGCGCTGCCTGCTGGAGACACGCAAGCAGATCTTCCGGAGCTGCTCTTTCCGAAACAGTTGTGAACCCAAAGCTTGCTCAGGTTTTTTCTTCCCGCTGCTTACCCCTCTGACTCTCCCAGCTCTGCCCTCTCTGTTTTGGACTTTGCCAGCCTGTGCCAGGAGTAATGGACATCTACAACCACCCAGTTCTTTTGGACACTGACCGAGCAAGAGATACTCCCATGAGCTGCTGAGCTGGTGGTAACTGGAAGGGAGGTTGGCCAGCAGAGCGGGGGCACTGGGAACAGCTGTGATGGAGTAAACAGCCAGTGAGGCAACAGCAGCCCCAGGATCTGTGAACCAGCCCGGAGGTGTGATGTGTAGGGGCCGAAGCAGCAGATTTTTTGTCCTCGGATGTTCCTTTCTGTGTGAGGTGAACAGTCAGGCAGCCTCATGTGGGTGATAGGAACGCTGTTGGGAGATTCACAAAACGAACTTTTCTGGCAGATACTTTTCACAGTGCAACTGTATCATTTCTGCTGCCTGCTGGCCTTAGGGAGGAGTTTTCTAATTGCTTTATGTCATAACCAGCCCTGTATTGCTCTAGATATTTCCTCAGCAACACTGTACTACCCCATGTGAAGGCTATCAGCCCTGTTTAAATTATGTTTGTTTATTGACGTGTTACTTTTTTTTTCCTGGAACTATACATGTTTTCAATAATACACAAGATTTTTTATCTATCAGCTCTTCAGACAAAAAAATCCCATTTGATTAGCTCTTAACCTTTTCTTTATTCATCAGCAACTCTTTTTTTGTTTGTTTGTTTTGGGGTTTTTTGTTTGTTTTTGGGTTTTTTTGCCAATTTCCAAATTGGCAAAAAATACCTAAGTTCAGAACTATTAAATTGAAGTCCACCCATGGTGGATTCAGAGTTTAACGAGTAAAGACAAACTTTGTAATTCCTAGATACAGTGACAAGGTAGAAAATAGTTGATAAATAGCTGTTTTTCTGTTCTTTTTAGACACAGAAGACAGAAATTACTTTCTCTAAATGTACTGCTATTATTATTAAGCTATTTAAAAAAGAGGGTCTCTTCTCCCAGGTTGGAGATGGTACCTCTGCTGGGTTATCATTTTATGTGCTTATGCATGTATGAACTGCAGGTGACTATTCAATAAATCCATTTTTCTTGTCATTAATATTAGAAGATTTTCAACTTCCACTTGCATGCTTTATTTATGATCAAGTTCTTGCAATCAGAAATGTGATCTTTAATAAAATGAAATGTATGTGTCTGATGGAAAGAAGCATTAATCATGCAGAAAGCAACCAATACACATTTGTTTCCTTTTGCCATATTGTCACATTACATTTCTATGGGTTAATCATGATTTGTAAGTAATATGTAAAAGTATTTCCAAAGAAGTGCTCTCCTTTAATGCACTATGAGTCCAAATAAACTAAAATATGTTCTGTTCCCCATTCCATTCAGAGAGTAACATAATCCAATGTTTTTTTACCTCTGCTTTCCTTCTAGGTATTTCTTTTATCTTGCATGTTGTGGATTCCAAACTAAAAGATGTGACGTCCCTGAAAGATACATTTTAAAAATTATTACCACAGTGAAGGGATTCTAATTCACCATAACCTTACTGAAAGTTAGTCTATTTTTTGCAATAACCATTAATGCTCTCTTGAATGCATAGAAATTACTTGTCTTGATATTCCATTTATTTACACTATTCCATCATGATTAAAACCCACCTCCTGCAAAACAACTTATTTGCAAGTTTGCTAACATTCTGCTTAAGATAACTTGGGATGTTAATTTGGCAGTGAACTCATTTTAGGTCTTATTCTTCTGGCAATGAACATTTTCAGAATAACGTTTCCACTACATGAACTGCGCAATATTTAGATCATACAAATATGAATCACATAAATTTAAAAAGTACATTCATAGCAGAGCTGTAACAGCCAAGAAGGTGTGAATGAAAAATGACCTAAAAAATTCTTTGAATTAATTTCTGCAGCAATTAATTGCAGTTGTCATTATATCCCTTTGGTGCTCACTGTCAACAACAGCCACTAATCAGTTGAATCTCACAGGCCCACACAAACTGTAAAGTGGCCCACAGAATCTTCTCACTTAGGCTCAATTTGGCACTGCTATGCACAGCTGACTAGTGTTGGCCGTTCAAGAAGCAGAGAGGGCTGGCTAAGACATGTCTAGGCAGTGCAGCTCAGCCCTTAAATGCTGAGCAGTTTGTGTTACCTAAACAGATGTAAAAAATGAAAATCGGACAAAGATCTGCTGTGTGTCACCAGGGGAGCACGGTCAGGCAGACACAAAGGCATTCAGTGCTGGATGTGCCTGCCAGCCCCTGGCTGGGTAAAACAGCTATTCTCATCACCTGCCCCCCCTGCTTGTGCAGTGTCTGCTGCATGCATCGTGCTGTCACCTGGATGTTTGGGGAAGCTGCAGAAGCATGGGGTAATCCTCGTGCTGGAGACCCTGTGGGGCTTTGGCACGGGAATGGTTTTAATGTGCTGAGCACAATCAGTGAGAATGTGAAGTGCCTAACCTGAGCAGCGGTAAGCCTGAAAGCTTAGGTGCTCTGAGATTTTGATGGCTGGGATGCTGCAACTGAGAATCTAAACTTTGAACTTGGATGCCTACAATGGCAACTGGATCCTGTATCCACCTGAATCGCACTGTTAACCCTCAGTGAGTTGGAAGATTGCTGCTATGGGAAAAGCCCTGAGGACAAGATCCTTAATAAGATCCTATACTCTTGGCAAAGTACTACTGAGTGTATTGAAGCTTGCAAAATTTAGACTACAAGAGGCTTTGGCCCTCTGTCTTTAGTTGGAGTCTTTAGTCAAATCAGCACGTAGCTGTTATGGAGGCAGCTTGTTATGGAGGAACCATATTCACCTGTGTTCTCTCTCTGGGAGGTCTTACTCCTGTTCTTTCATGATTTCTGTAGCTGTACCAGTGCTGGATAAAGGTCACTACCACTTAGAAAGTAAGTTAGTTTTGTCGACTGAAGCTACATAACAGAAACCATGGTGTATGAGGCTCCTCCCTGGGCTGGGGGCTGTGTGCGTTTGGGAGGAGGGATTTGCAAAGCTGTGCAACTGGCCAGGGCAAATGTCTGTGCAATCCAAGGATTTATCTCTTTCCTTCTTTTTATTTTTCTCTTTCCCACATTTATTTCCTTTATTTCTTCATTTCTTGCTTAGCTGAAGAACTTTCCCTATTCAGCAGCCTATTCAAAATCCATTCAGGACTGTCGCTTAGTGAAATACTGAGCTGCAGGCATAGCAGGACAAGCAGAGCTCTTGAATAACTGACTGTTGAAAGGCACTGTTTGGCAGTGCTAATTGTGCACAGGGTACTGCACAACTGCACTGCTCTATTTAATGACTTGTCACTGTATATATTTTATAACCCTTTGTTAGCCTTGAAAATTTGCTTAGGCTGATACCCAAACTCAAAGTTGGTGCCACAATTTTAACTGAAGTATGAAAATATTCCAAACCCCTACTTCCTTTCAGTAGTGCCTGTGGTGAATTCCCTAGAACTAAGAAAATTCCTAAGTGGTCTTCTCAAAATTGTGCTGCCTATTGCTTCAAATTATGGACCAGAAGTTTTGCACGATTTTATGCAGTAGATGCACTGTTGAGGGAAGGACTCTGTTGAAGTAATCGGTTTACTTCAGAGAAAATCACATAAACCTTCCCCATCATTTTCCTGTCTTTTGATACTAACTTACTATAATAATAGCAAAAAAATTACAAAGTGTTGAAGAGCAGGTTAGAAGCAGCCCTGTTTTGAGACTGTTTATACATAAGCAAAAAACAGAGAATGAGTTTGTCCCTGCCCTGAACACGAGATAATTTTGCTTGCATTTTGCAGTGAGGCTACTGTTGTGAGTTTTAAGTGACACCTTGCCTTTGCCATCAATATCCATCTTCTGTGGTACATACAGCTAACAATAAACTTCAGTGTGAGTTTGATACATCATGCCTTTATTTATGTATTTCTTCTTCAACTAGAACTTAACAGTTAAAAGATTCTCACCTTGCCAGTGGCTGGGAAGGTGTGTTTAGTGTAGAAAATTTACTCATGTTATTGTATTTCTGTGGATTTTAGAATTGGTATACAATAGCTCAAATAAGGCACTTATTGTAGAGGTAGCACTGAGATATACTAATCGTACTGATAGAACTACAGCAACATAATTATACCAGTATAGTAATATGAGTAAATTTTCTTGTATAAGCAAGCCTCAAGTCAAACCCTTAACATTATGAAAATTGTAGCTTTGCATTATGAACAGTAATAGTATAGAGAGTCTCAGATATTAGAAATATTTAATCTGTTCACGGGGGGCCAGAACAGGATCATATCCTCGGAGTGTAATAGTGCTTTGTTTCTTCTTATTTTAGATGTCTCAAGGGAATGGAGCTTTCATGATTTCCATAGAGACACTGTTTCACAGCCCATAGATCTTTCTGTCAGGAATATTCACCTTACAGTCACTCAGATTTTTTCTTCTAAGCAAGTTTGGTAGAATTTTTAGCTCCCCTCAATAGCCTTATATGAGAGAGGTGAAAGGAAAGGAACTGGAGAGAGAGATATTAAAAACAGTGAAGTCTGAGAAAAGCTCTAAATTATTTCCCCATTATAAAAATCACAGCACCACAGATCAGATGTTGTTTTCATCAGCACCTTTAACAGTTTAAACCCTGTTATGATAAATGTAAACTTAAAAAGACCTTAATGTCAAATGCAGCAGGAAGTTTACAAAACCAAGAGAAATTTCACTAGAGATAAGAGTAAAATGTTGCTTTGATTCACTCTAGTAGATATCCTCACATAATCTGATATATCTGCCTTAAACTTCAAGGAATTTGTGCTCTTTTATAGACAGTGAGACCTTGCAGTGAAATGGAAAAATGGGAGTTAACTTTAAAAACATACTGGCTTTCTCCCAAGCAGTGAGTGCTGACAAGTATAACCATGTTACTAGAATCACATCAGGAATGTGATGTATTAAATAAAAACATGATCATCTACAGCCAAAGTAGTTAGTATTTTATCCATGGAAAAGCCTCGTGTTACATCAATCTGTCCAAAAAAAATGGGACACATCAGAAAACAATGTTAAGAAGGCTTTTAAAACACATCATTGAGATTACAGCACCTTTAAAAATAAACAGCACTGAATACCAACACAGGTAAAATGTCATTGTGAAGCCCAGATCTGAAATTCAACGGAATGCTTTATGGCTTTCCAGTGTGTGATAAAATCTGTTCACCAGATGTACTATCTGTCTCCTGTGTAGCATACTTGAGCATCATCTAGGTCTGAGGCCCATTTATTTCATGTAAATGCCTTTCCTGTGCACACCTTAGGGCACCCTAATTCTCCATTTTATTTCAGACACTGTACAGGGTACCATCTGGTAGTGTTAAGCTCATCTCATTTTATTGCACTATTGCAGTGGCTATATCCAGCCCCATAGCATTCTTTCAATGAAGAGAGAGTTCAGTTACTGCCAGCTATTTACTTTTGCCAGAAACACTATAAACATGCAGAGTTCACATGTATATCAGTCTCACCTGAAATACAGGTCACTGCTTTCCACCCCACGTGGTTAAAAATCACCAAATAAGTGGTGACTTGCTGATATCAGGTACAGTAGCAGTTCTGGCATGGTGTTCTCTTCTGTTAAGAGATCTTACTCCTCCAACTAATGATGTCTTTCTAATATCTCATTTTTATTATTTCTATTAAAATAAGGAAGAAAATTATATCACATCTTAAAAAAGTACCTTACAGGAATAGCGTAATATTTAAAGGTAGCAATATACTTCTCAATTGTACTTCGTTACAAAGTTCATTTGCTATTTTAGGCACAAATTTATTTCTATACATCACATTCCTTCCTGTTTATTCTTGTAAATTATTGCCATTAAATATTTTAACTTGAAATTGAGGTTATGGAAAACTTCATCCATTTCTAGGTTCTTCTTCATTGTCTGTCATTTTTAATCATCTTCATCCTTTTCAGTCTTTGTCTCATTTCTTAATGGCCTGATTTTTTTAAACTCCCTTTTGTGCCAGCAATTTTGTGCTCTTGGTTATTGCTACTTAGATGTCTAACTACCTCTTGGGCCTACAAATGAGGGAGTTGGAAGTATAAGTGCCAATAATTACTCACACAGTTTTCACGTGCTAAAAAGGAACCTGGTTTTTCAAACTCAAAACGTTGTTGGCTATAGGTTTGAAGCAGGTCAGGCTTGAAAGTAAAATGCTATTGTCTGCTGTACAGCCAAATTTTACTTTCCTGTAAATTCTGCTGATTTCAGAAAGGCTACATGCCAGTAAGGCAGACTGGAATTGCCCTCACGGTTGCAGCTCTACCAGTGCTGGAGAGGAAAAAACCCACCTTTGGTAAACCACAGTGGAAACATGATGTGAAACACATTTAGCACCAATTCAGATGCTGTACAACAAAATACACAAGTTTCAGTGTTTCTTAGGTGTGGGAAAGAGATGCCATTCTTCATGTCAATGTCAGCATGAATGGAAAAAAATGGTTTTCTCCTTTAGGATTTTTAAAAGCTATTTAGATCACATTTTTGTTGCATCCCCTTCCCCTGGTGTTTTCTCCCTAGGAAACCTCAGAACCATAGTAAGATTATTTGGATGCAGCATAACACCTTTCCTCATTCCTCCACCTTTAAAGCTCTGTCTCCTCTTTAGAGCAGTAGTTGGATAGGCTATCATCCTTTGAAGAAATAAGTGTAAGTGTCACTTGGGAGCAACAGTTATGTTAGTCAGTGCCTCCAGACAGAGCTCAGGTAGTGTAGATTGTCCAGCAATCACAGCAAGGGGTGGCATCTGTCCTTTCTCACCCTGAGCCATAGCAAAGATTCCCATCTATTGAAAGACAGAAACGTTCCACTTCTTTCAAGTATGGTTCCAGGCTTTCTGCAAACCCTGGCTTATACCATTTCGCTGATACCACTCAGTTCATGTGTCACTTTTCTCAGCTGTGAATATTTGGCCGAAACTGTCACATGACTGAATGCTCCCAGGAGCTGGGCAGTTTCGGTTTTGATCTATCCCCAAAGAAAGCAACTGTTGAAAGAAATCAGCAGGGGCAGGGGAGGGGGGGAAAGCTTTGAAAGTATTAATTTTGGATAAATATTTAAATTACTCAGCTGCCATTTCCACTGCTGGAAATTACTCTCCTTCAATAACTTGCTGCACATGTCAAGAAGGTGACACTGAACTGCTTCTAAAAATAGCTTGGCACATATCTGGTGATACTTTAAAAAAATAATCACTGCTAAATGCATTCTCCCCTCTCCTTCCTCCTGACTTTCTCATTCATTGATTACTAGGAGCCACAGCATGGCACTGACAGTCATTTCTGAAAATCCCACTTTCCAGATAAGTACATTATAACAATGAAACTTTAAAAAGGTGGAATTGTGTTCCTTTTCGTGAATTCTCAATATTTGAAGTTCAGGCAAAGTTTGAAAGCCTGGCAATGACAAATGTAGGTAAATTCACCTGGATTAGTTGTCTGTGTTGATATGAAGGACAGGTTAATGGAAATATTAATTCTCTCTATTATACGTTGCTGTAGGAAGAGTTTATCTTTCTGTTTTCAGTCTCAGCTGAAATCAGGAGTACTGGATTGTGACTAGATAAGCTGTGATTCTTAGCAGCCATACAAAGTACCATTTTCTAATGGCTTGTAAATCAATAGAAGTCTCAAAAAAAAAAAGAAAAAAGCTTCATATTTGTGTTCCTGGAGACCTCCATCTCCTTTAGCTTTCAAGCCACTTGTTCTGTAAAAATGTTAATGATAATCTTAGTATGAAAACTCATTTCTCCATTTCACCCCATCAAACATTTCATCCCAATAATTCCAAATACATTCACCTGTGAAGAGTTAACTGTGTGAACAAGTCACCACAGACCTTGGAGGAGTCAGAGCTCAGAAATTCTGGTAGATAACTAAGTACTGAGATTTTCCATATACCAAGAAACGATGCTTTAAGAGAGGGAAGAGAACTTTAGAGCTGGCAAGGTGTGATGGACAGGTGTGGGTGCAGCAGGGTAGCAGACAATATCTGTTGAAGCACTGGAGCCTTAAATATAATTAAGAGTGTTCATTTGGCTTAGCAAAAAGAGAACTCATAGATTTTTATTGATAAAAATGCAAATGTGATAATTTGAACTAAAAGGGGAAATATAATGGCACACACTCATATCCAAAACATTTATTTTCCATTAGCAAACTGCTAATTAACCATTAATCATTTGATAATGTATATGTACCAAAAGCAGCTCAAAAGTCGAATTGTCTAAATAAATAGCACAGCAGCCAAGTCAAGGTGAAAAATACCATGGTTCTTTATAAAGAAGAAAAGTAGAAATCATTGTTTCCCCTTACAGAAATTGTAGCTGTGGCATACAGACAGCTGTAGTTAGGACACTTGGAGTTATGTCTAGGTAGTTAGTCTTTTCCTACAATTGGCTGCATTTAAGTGGAAGCAACACTAAAACAGACTTACCCATCTCTGCAATCAAACTGGGAGAAAGCTGTCTTGGGATTCATTGGACAGTGGAATTTGAAAGCATCACATTCTTCCAAAGGTTCCCTCTGAGCTGGTTTCCTAGTGCTAGTGACTCCTGCTCTGAGCTAATTTCTGCTCCACTCCCACTGCACATTTTTGCATTCATAGGCCCCTGGAGTGCTGTGCAGCCAGACCTGCCAGCATTGCCTGTTTATTTCAGTCTCTGGTATGATATTGAAAGTAACATCTCAGTCTGGAAGTATATTAAATGAAGTGTGAATGCAAATTACTAGCAAACCATCTTTTCTGTTTTACAAAAGGTTCTTGTTGGATTGGTTCATTTTGCAAGACTTAATTCCGTAGGATGGGCTAGGCGTTTTTCCCATTACAAGAAATCCCTAATAACCAGTTCCACATCTGAGACAGTGAAGATTCAAATCAACCATTGTGAATTATATGAGAAGTAACTATTTTTCATAGGCTTTTTACTGTACATTTGGGATTACGATTTCATATTATGCAAATCCATTTTATGAAACCACAACACATAAATGTGTACTATTGTTAATACACATTTGTGGCCTGGCATATGAAGCCTCCAAAAGAGCCATTCTGGTGTCTTCTCTCATTGTGCATTATGAATAATAAACAAAATGTAGTTAGACATATTCTGTATTACAGAACAATAATAGTAAAAATTACATCCTGTCATTAATATATACCAAAAGCGTGTATCCTGGTAGCTCAAAAAGGCATCTCGATGTGAATGTAGGTTAAACAAAGAGAAGAAGTTGTCTAATTCACAGCAGGAACAGGGACTCTTCAGGACTGATTGTTGAACTTGGAGGAAGCGATGCTAAACAAAATTTTGCTTATTCTTAATTTCTTTCATCTTCTCAGTGGCATCTTCTCACTGGAGTCATTGCCTGCACACTAGTTCCTGTGCCATATTTTACAAAGTACTGTAATAGGCCTCAAAATAACTGTTCTCATATTTGTTTTCCAAAGAAATCCAAAGAAGCAACTGGTGTATGAGCAGCCTCGTTGCTCCTGCAATGCATTACCGAGGTGCTGAGCTTTTGACAGCACTACATGCAATGGTTGGGTTGGTGAGGCCATTCAGACATGGAATCACAACAATACATTATTTCTTCTTAAATATTAATGAAAAGGGAAGTCATTTAGAAGTTTTCCCACTTCAGTCTGATTTTTGCACTATAGGTGCAAAAAAATATCCCTGTCAGTGTTCCTGAAAAAAATTTGTATCAACACTAGCTTGGGATGTACAAGTGTGCTTCCATTTCCACTTATTTCACAGATCTCAGACCTGTTCACAGTGTCCATTTTCCTCTATGCAGTGTGCAAAGTCACACTGGCTGGTGTTATTCTGCTGTGATGTAAAGAAATGCATCTCTCTACATACTATTATGTGCCATCATAATAAACCCAGTACTGATCTAGTGTCATTATTCATGTTTCCGATATCCTGGAATGATATGTGGGGCCCTTTATGTGCTTGCCAAATCCAAAAAAAACCCCAAAAGAAAATAAAAGAAAACAAAACCAACCAACCAAATAAAGAAAAAACCACACCAAGACAAAACAGACAAAAAGGTGTGGGGATGGGCAAGGTGAGGAGTGAAGCTGTTTTGCTGTTCCCCAGATGAGGCCTTTAGTAAGGGTGCCTTTTCCTGTGTTCTGGTACTGAATGAGGCTTACTCTGTCTGCTAGACCTATTTCCAGTGTAATCTTGCCCACATAAGCTGAAATATTGCAAAGGCTTTGTATGTCTTCTGTAGGCTGAGTCGACCACAAGTTCTGGGTATTACTACTTGGATTAGAACTGGTATATAACCTTTTATCATGACAAGGGGAAACATTAACTTAATAGCATGGTTCAGTAGAAAAAGCCAAGATGAATGAACTCTAGAAAAATATTACTTTATTTCAAACATCTGTATTTTGAAGATTCCTACAGGTATCAATTAAAGAAGATTCCACGTCTAGATGACATTAAAAGCATGTTATCTAGACTTGAGGAGATAAACACTTGAAATTATGTCTTCTGTATAGTGAAATCTGCCTATCTATAAAGCTCTTTTTCTGGTTTGTTTTTCTTTTTTTTTTCTGACTGCAAAAAATATTTTTAAAGGTAATTTCACCTGACATTTGGAGACTCTGAAAGTGCTTTTCTATTCATATAGTTCTTTATGAATAGGTAATTTTTATCTGTGCACTACTCAACTGACTGTTTATTGGACTGCCTGGTCTCAAAGATGCCTGCTAAAATACATGATTACCCTAAAATGACTAACAAAAGATTTATTCATTTTCCCTTTAGCTACTTTGCAACTTATTTCCATTTTTTTCTCCCTCGGTTTTGCTTCCAGTAAAATCCTAAATTTTTCTAATTTGCTGTGCTATTTTAATTAGACAATTTTCCCTTATTTATATAAGTAAGCGGTCCTATAAGTTTGAGACTGTAAATCAGTCATCCATTAAAAACTCTATTTCCTCATATTGCAAGTTCGATTCATTTAGGAAAGAAAAAACCCTTGGCATGGAATAGAATTATGCAATGTCATGGACACATTAACATTTGGATCAAAATTTTACATTGTGTCAGCCAGTAAACAGTATAAATGGTTCAGATTTGCAATAAATAATTGTCTATTAATACCTTGGCGTGGTGTAGCAAATTAAAGTCTCACTTCAGTAAGCACAGATGTAGGTAAGAGCTGGGCCTAAAGAGAGCAACTTCTATGCAGCATTAGAGTAGAAAGAGCATCATGAAGCGTTACTGCACCTTTCCAGCAATGAGAATAATGTATACATATTTAAACAGTAATAGACGAACATAGGGGGAGATAGGTTGTAGGTGCAGTTAAGGCTAATCAGGCAAGATTTAGAACCATTTGTTTTAGATGCTCTGTCAGACGCTTCCCTTGCAGAAGATTAAGAGAAGCGTTTTAAAATACAGCATTGTGTGCTCTTGCATACAGAACAGAGCTCATAATTCAGGATGATCAGGACATATGATACTCAGGGACCTCCTGGGTCATTATGTTGGGTACATTCTTGTGGTAGTCAAACAGCCCCAAAATATTGTCTATGTACTTCTTTTGTTAAACTGTTGTGTTTTGCAGCTTGCAGGTTGTTGCCAGTTGTCTTGAGATTTTCACAAATTTAGTTGCTAACTGAAATTTTCTCAAATTACTTCAGTAACTTCCTGCCCCACAGACTGTGAGCAGATGGTCCTGAATGATCAGTGTCTGAAACTCACAGTTCAGTTTCTCAGTGTGGATTATTCCTGTGGATGTTTTAACAAGCAGACATGCCATAACTTCAGTGCTGAAAGTCAACATAAATAGCAGCATGAAAATAGATTAATTTAAAAATGTAAATATATATGAACAATTAGGTATTAATGATTATTCAGAGAGCTCTGATACATAATGTTGTCTCTCAGCAGTCCCTAGTGATGTCCTCCATGAACGGCAATTGTTACTCCCATTTTGAGCATGTTTTTATTTTTGCGTTACCAACTCAGCCCATAATCCTGTAACACAATCTAACTTGTCCATACGCTAATGGAAAGGCATTAATCAAAACACTGTTCTCCGTTACATTAACTACAGAGCAATATCTCCTTATTTTGTATTTGCTAATGGTTTCTTTGTCCAAGACTGTTTGAAAATGCACCCTCAGTGTTTAGAACTGCAAGTCGTCCGTGGTCTGTGCTTGATTGGCTGAATAATCTCTCTCATTTTCTTTGGCACTTTGTGTTCATGTCCCTGGTGTCTGAAGCACGAGTCAGTGCATTTTTAAGCAGAGTACAAGGTCTGTTTTTTGTAGATCTAAATCCAGTCCTGCTAGCTGCGCAAGACAAGGGCTTAAAACTCTTCCTCCAGTCCAAGCAAAATTTAATGCCTGCTCTGAGGGACCACAAGAACGATCTGCTTTCTGCATTGCCTTGTGCAGTGGGACTATTAGAAAGTATAAATGTACCCAGGAGAGCCAATGCCTCTGGGCTTGGGAGGTCCTTGAATAAGCTGGAGAAGTTCTTCTTTAGCTCCTCCAGCAGTGTTATATCTCTTTTCCAACCCTCTGTGGCTATTAATAAAAGCCTCAAAATCATCCATCTAATAAAACTCGTGTCACTCCTTGGAACACTTAGACCTCTTTAACTTCCACTGATTTGCTCCATTTGTACAGCATACTCTGTTGACTTGAGTTCTTGCATAGATCTGTTGTGAAATAATGCATGGTATTACATGGTTATCCACAGAATAACTTCACTTGGAGCAGTGGTGATTACAGAGTAAATTGTTAATCCCCCTGTGCTATTGTTTGGTAACTGTGCAATTATTCCACATCACCTGTGCAAATCAAAATTGCTGGATAATTTTTCTCTTCTCCCTTCTTGCAACAATTGGAAGTAAGAACATTGATGGTATCTCAGTGGGGTATGCGGATGCAAGCTCACCAGAGCAATGCATTGATTTCTATATGCAACTTAGCAGCAGAAAACCAATTACAGGGACAGAGGTTAAATTTGTGTGTATGAACAACTGTATCTACATTTTTAGCACCCTCATTGAAATTGAGCTTAATATTACATTGAGTAGACTTCACTGCCACCCAGTTTCTATGTAGGGACTTCTGAAATTAATTAAGCACCCTGAATTCACTCCCACACTCAAAAGTTTTTAATTTTGAATAAGACAGACATGAGTTTGGTGAAACAGTGGAAGATCTAGAGCAGGATTTGAAGAAGGCTGTGGTTAATGCATCCTATAACAATCAAAATACAGCCAGAAGCCACAGCCAGTGAAGTATTTGTTCTGTGGCCAGAGAATGCAAGTCACCAGAGATGACAAGGTCTAACTTTTTTACATAAGCAATAAAGTGTACACATCCACAGTGTAACAAAAAAAATTCTAGGGATATGACATGACCTAACATGATTTTCTTTAATACTGGTCTGAGTTGCATGCTAGAATATAAAGAATTAATTACATGATAGATAACAAGCTCCCATCAGTGCTCCAGCAACCTCTGAAGTCCTATTTAGGTATGCTTTTCCTTTGACACTTCTTCTGCCTCCAATATATCAGACAGCAAAGGCAAAATAACAGAAGCATGCATATCAATGTGCACAATATCATCCTGGTTCAGAAATTTTCACAGTTAATTAAAAAAAATCAAATATAAGCAGTTCATCTCCTTACTAAACTAATTAAAAATATAAATACAATAAGCCCTGACTGAGCTTTTGACAGGTCATTAAAATATAGAAAATTGAGTCAAGTACGAAGACTGGTTTCAATACATAACACAGTGAAATTAGGAAATAAAGTAGTGAGACTGAAGTTAAATTAACACTTGTTTTGTTTCCCTTCTTTGTCACCTGGTGTCAGTGGCTGAATTTATGCTGTGCAGCTCTCCAAAGGTAAATGCCCAGGCAGTTTACTGTGTGAAGTCAAAGATGCCATTTGCTGCATCTTTCTGGCTTTTAAATCTCTATCCCTGGCAGCATTACCAGCTGTATGCATTCCATGCGGTACCTTTTTGACCACAAATTTTGACATAATTTTCAATCCTCTGAATATTTTTTAGCAATAAATATATACTCTCACCGCTCCAACTGTGTCCTTTAGAAATAATTTTGGCCCATCAGTGCTTTTGGTGCATGAGCTTAAGGTTTCCAAGCAGTACTAAGATCTAGCAAGCATTTTCCATGCAGGAGCTTTAATACTGTGAGGTGGGGGCTGCACTAGACTGTCGTACTGGTATTCCCTTTCTTTCACATAGAGCTCCCAGTCCTGAATGTACATGGTGTGTACAGCTGAGCTGGTTCCTGGGCACTCTCCAAGGGCAAATAAATATTTCACTTGTTGAATTAGAATAGATCTGACTTCAGAAGGTTAGTTTGATGTTTGGCTGTAAAATATTCTTCCCCCATTATGAGAAGTGTGAGGAGTTCTCCAATATAAAAATACCCCAAACAACCCCCAAAAAGCATTGGTGTAGCCACTGTGAATATTTTCCTGCTGACCTTGATTTATCAACACCATAAAAATGTCCTGAATGCCTTTGAATGTCCTTTGAGCTCCCATTAAGGGGAGATTCAGGAATATTCCCTGTATTGTTTGGAGAAAAGGGGGAGATGCCATTGTGATGCTGCTTCCTAGCATGCTCCAGCTTCTATTTGCTGACTTCCCCCATATATTCACTTGTATACAACATCCTAGAACAATGTTTAATATAGTTTTCAGCTGAAGAGATTTCCAACACAATTAGACCTGCCTATAAATTGGCACAAGTTTAGTTTTTATGGATGTGGACCTGAGAGAGCTTATTTCCCAGTGTTATAATAGGAGATGGGATCAAAGCTGTCCTCCTTGTATGGGTGTAGCAAGAGCCTCTATGCTGAACCACAAGGATGAGGGAGTATCCCAACAAAAGGTTTCCCAAAGGAGTTTCTTCCTCAGGGCTTGGCTGCTTCAAGAGTTCCTCTGCACCAAGCAAGAATGTGAACCTAGGACGAAGCTGTGTAACACCCCAGGTCGCCCGAGGAACTGCTGTGAAGCAGATGAAATGCTATAGAGTCGTGTTCTTGCCTGTTGCTGATTCCCACTATGGAAAAGTGCCCCTGAATCTGTTTACCTAACACTGAGCCTCCCAGCTGGAAGGAGTCAGGACTATTGACGTTTGTCCTTGCTGCTGTGGCCTTTAGGATTTGCCTGTGCTTGTGCATGTATGTGCTTCAAAAAGCCAGAACCCTGCACCAATGTGTTCCTCGAAAGAAGGAATTAATGTCTAAAAAATATCTTAGTCAAAAAGTTTAGACATGGTTTTATAACTTAGTTAATGGTTTAGTACAGGAGAGGCTGAGAAAACATGGCAAATATGTATTAATGCTGGATCTTCCTCACTCTCTATTCTTTTTTGCTGCCTCTACATCAGACGAGTCGCCTTTTTATCCCTAGCATTAAGTTTTTATCACTTTACTAAAATACAATAAATCAATAAAATAGGGCAGAAAATTGCTTTCTTACATCATTGCACCAACATGCCGCTTGTATGGTCTGGAATGACAATGAGACATCCATCTTTCTGTGGAAAAAAATGCCAGCTCCCAGTACAAAATGCCAAGTGGTATATGGCTAAAAAAATTCCAGACCAAACATTAGCTTCTGCTGAGATGAGAAATGCCTCCTTCACCTTTCTAATTTTTTGAAGATCAGAAGAAAGTTCTAATTCTCTAAACATGAAGTATTATTAATAAATTAATATTTATATTCTATCCTAAAACTCTCTTCCTTGCCATTCTTCTTCCTGATAATATTTGCTTGATTCTCATGCCAAGATCTAAGAAGGCCTTTTTTTTTTTTTTTTTTTTTTTTTTTTTTTTTTTTTTTTTTTTTTTTTTTTTTTAATTTTTAAATATACTCACTAGGGGGGAAGCTCATAAAATTCAGCCTCAGCCACAATCTGGACTATGGTCTGCCAAGCTCCACATAAATAAATCATCAAGTCATTTTGGCATCTTCTGGGCCAGAAGGAATATCTTCAGGGTAGATTTAAAGAGACATTATCCTATAAAGTATGTCCTTTGTGGAGAAAACTAAACAGTAGCTTAAAGGCCATTTTGAGTGTCAGATATAAAAATTTTTGCAGGTGATCAGTGCAACAAAATAGGGCGAAAGACTTTTTAATTCGAAAATACAACTGTATTAGTTAATGTTCCCTGCTGCTATCCAAGCAGAAATTAAATCAAATGCCCAAGACCTCAGGGTACTGTGAGTGGGTGATACCGGAGATGCCTATTTTGTGCTAAAATGTCTGCAGAACACACAGCAAGTGGCCTTTTGAGATTTTCTCTTAGGAATTTGAATGCTGAAACAGGGGTAAAGCAGCCAAACATTTCTTGGCTTTGCACTCTCTAAAGCCAATCTAAACACTGGGACACAAGGCTGCTCCAGCTCCGGAAGAGCATGCTGGTCTGACAGCATGTTGGCCTGTCAGCTGGAGACATCTCATCCCTCGCTCCCTCCCTTACGCCCTGGGAAAACAAAGCCTCAGGTCAGTTAAAGAGAGCAGCAGTCTCCTGCAAAGGCCACTTGGGCAGGAGCACCAGGAAGGAGATATGCCCTGCAGCTCAGGCTCAGAGCCGAGTCCTGGTCGTGGGACCTCTGTGCTGGCTGGGAATGATCTCTGTGGCTGGCTCTGAAATGGAGCTTTGTTTGCCTACCCCTTGTGGAGGGCATCTAAAACAAGGACATGTAAATCAGATAACAGTCAAGAGAAACAAGCTGTAGCTGGTTTGTCAAGAGGAGGCCTTGGGCCATAGTCCTATCTGCCATTCACAGGTCACTGAAATCAATGGAGTTGCGACTGCAATTACAACACAGGGAATCTGGATCCTTTTATTTGGGCTGTGGGAAGTTACAGAACAGTAACAAAATGGAGGAAAAGAGCCTTATTTTAGGTTTTGTTAAAATCTCCAACTTGAACCAGGTTCATTGACAGGTTCTAAACTGTCTTTGGTGTCTGAGACCATTGGAGCAGTTTGGGTGAGCATTAAGGAGAAGTCAGGCTAAAATTGGTGTCTTCAGCTGTTTAATACAGTTTTCAGCTGAAGAGATTTCCAACACAATTAGACCTGCCTATAAGCTGTGTTTTTCTGAAGGTCCCTTCATTCATTAGAACTGCAGACAGATAGGAGGAGTTTGAGTTTCCTGAGATCATTTGGAGACTGAAATGAACATTTATGTGTGCACAGAGGTTGTGCTCATGGTGAAACCAGCAATGAAGTGACAAATCTAGAATGGTGTCTGGAATGTACATCTAGAATGCACAGATAAGAGTTGCAGCTAGACCACTGACTACCTAAAGGAAATTCCCCATCTGACTTTTAACTTCTGAAATGCAGAGGAGAGATTTAGCTGCAAAAATTTGAAATTTAGGAATGATCAGATCTTAGGAGCTGTGATTTAGCCCATTGTAAGTAACAACGACATCCTGAAAAAAATTGAAAGCTGAAAATCAAATTAAAAATTCAAGGAATTTCAACTCATATCTTCTCACAAAAGTATTGTACTAAAACAATACTTACCACCAATGATAATGACTAGAGGTGATCTTTTAAAAATCATTTATCTATTTTGAGTGGTCTAATGTTATTGAAAATGCAACAATGTAAGGAAACATCAGATACTCTTTCTGGGCTACTCCAAAATTAAATCTTTGGGTTTCGGAACAGTCACACAAGATGATTATCATACGTTCTGTTGGCACCATTTTCTTTGTATGTATTTCTGAATCGAAAAGAGGCACTCAGAAATACATACCAGGCAGTTACAGGTTAAGGATCATTTACATAAATTAGCAAATTTGCAAATGAATTCATCTAGTGAAAAGTAAGACACGGGACACTGCATTTTAATAATTGACATTCCACATGAAATGCAATGTTCTTGAGGAGGAAATTGAGCTCCAGGTTGCTATTAGAAGCAGCGGAGCAGCAAGAGCTGGAAAGAAATGCCATCTCATATTATGTGAGTTACTGCTCCTGCATAACAACTATCTTCTATTCTGATAGACTTTATTTTAATAAAACTAGTACTAGGATTTTTACTGAGGTAAAACTCCATCATCAGGAAAACAAAAATGCAAGAAATCTTTGTGATCTGGTTCTAACAGGCAGCTAGTAATTCATTGTGCTCTAAAGTAGTGCTTCTTCTTCAGTTTTATTTCGCAGCCAAATCTCCTTACTCCTCAGTTATACCAAGTAGTTACAGTCTTACCCCAAAGTATGCAACGCTGACAGAAAATTATAAATTATCTAATTTTTTTGTTCCCTGTCACAACATAGGTTAAATTGCAAAATAAAGATAAGTGATCCACTTAGCTGCTTCCTGCTGTCCTGATCCGTTTAAGAACACATTATGTTACAAATATTGTTCTTGATACAAAAGTAATGACTTTCATAAGGTGCTAGTCAGTCATTCAAAGTCACAATACTTCCATTGTATGCCATAAATAAAAATTATATGCTCACGGAGAGCTGAAAGCAAATCTGTCCCTAGTAATGTTTCTTAGTATAATTTAAAGATTAACTTAAAGTGAATCAAATAATTCTCTCAGTCATACGCTTTTTCCAAAATCACACAGAGTGTGTCATTTCAGTGAATGCCAGTAAAATTTCTTCTCCTGTAGTATTCCTAAACACTGATGACAGTGTTTGTCCTTATTCTGCCTGCAACTCTGACGTTATTCATAGGGAGTACCATGCTCAACTTCCTGAGCTGGAAAGATAAAGCAACAAAACTTGCTACTTGCAAACAATGTTTGACATTTGGTTGTCCTTACATCCTTTTTACTTCTGTTTTTATACAATTCATTGCAGCAAGCTGACTAGTTTCACCCTGAATTTCTCTCCCTTGTTTTAGGAACCTGAGGCATTTTAGTTTCTCAATAGGTTGAGAAGTTCCTCCAAATGAACCAGCTGCATTAATAATATTTCTTTATCAAATGATTCAGCTGTTTGAAATACACACAAGAATATTCTTACCTATAATGAGCTCAGAGTCAATGAATGGTTAGGCTGACATCATTTCTCTTCAGTATTTTGACACACACCATGGTGCATCTATATGTACAAGTAGAGCAGAGATACAGGTTGCAATGATGCCCTGATAAGAAAAACTTGTTCCCCTCACTGGCACAGAGCAAATTTCTGTAACTCTGATGCCCTTTGGTATGAGATCTTACCAAGAACTATTCTCCTGTACTGATTAACAGACTGAATGAAGGAAGCTTCCATTTTTAACTTCATTCCTCATGACACAAAAGTAACTGTCATGTATTAATGGAAATGATCATGTGGTGGAATTATTTTACAAGAAAGAAGAAAGAAGGCAGCTCTTGGACACTTTTCCCAACTCAGAATGTTCTTTCCCCATCAAAGCAGCCCTGTAACCTAGGTTAGATAGTCCCAGGTGTTGTATCCTTTGCAGAGAGTCAATAGGCTTTGCAGAAGTCCATAGCTTCACCAAAGACTTTACCTTTAAGAGTGCAGTAACGCTGTAAATGCTTTTCACCAGCATGTCACTGATGGATCTGAGCAGCTTTTCATGTATGCATGCTGCAAACTCTTCATATTTTTACATTCTAATAACAGTGAACAGCATAAATTATCTCTAATTCTTGATTCTGCGAGGAAGCAGCCATCTGGTCTAATACCACTGTGACAGTGATATAGGACTGAACACTCTGTGCTTGGTCTGCTGCACAGAAAAGGACAATAGGACATATTTTAAAATGTCAGGATACATCAGAACCATATTCAGGAAAGTTTGCATTTATGAAAATTGATAGTATTGGAGATATATCATGATGCAGATCTAATCATGGCTGCTGGTATGGTGAATTAAATTAAGAGCTGATTTGAATTTTTCTAATTAAAGATGTATTATTCCTTCTCATATTTTCTACTTTGGTAAAAGAAGCTTATTAAACAATTTTCAGGAAAGTGTTGTGATTCAAAGGGTTAAAGCTTTAGGAAAAAAAAAAAAGAAGGTAGTTTGACTGTCTCAGTGGACATCTTTTTGTACTCCAAAATCACTGATGATGTTTGCATAATTGTTCTTGTGGACTAGGTAATAAGTATTTCCAGGTACTGCAGGATAGGATGACATGTAGGCACAGCAGCTTAGCAGAGCTGAAAGAGTCTGCTTTCCATACCTAAAGCACATGCATTAAAAATAAAGGAAGGGCAGAATGAAAAAGACATTTGTTTTATGTGGGAATAAGAACACTTTAGAGGTAAGCTAACACGAATTAGATCAAAACCTGTCAACTCATGATTTGCCCCAACAAATTCACTGCAGCTTTGCTGTAGTACTTAGATAACTAAGTAGCTTGTTTATGTAACATCTTTTAATAATGCCGGATATTTTTCAAGACTTCAACACAACAGGAACTTCAGAGTATAATTTATAGTCATTATATAGAATGTATTTCCATCATTAGCCTTAATGACTTTAAGAAACTTTTATTTAAAAAATAAGTATTTCAGAAATAAGCATGAAATATTTTTTTTCACAGTATGAATAGTTGTTAACCTACAGAGGTCAAACAATTAAATATTGCAATGGGATTTTTAAAGAGACTTCTTAATTTTATGACCAATAGTATTATTTATAATTGTATTTACTAGGAGGGGCCCCCAAATTCATACTTCAGGGTGTTGCCTGATCACCAGGATAACACACAATCCTCTCATCCCTTTTCGCCACGTAAGACATTGCATAATTAGCTGACTGTTTCCTCTGAAGCACCTAACATAGGCCACTGGCAAAGCAGAATTCTGAGCTTGGAGGATATTGATCCTATCTGGTTTGGTAACTGTATGTTCACTTGTTTACTCTTCAAATATATGTTCTTCAGATCAAAGATGGGGCATTTTTGAGTCTTTCATTTTGCTTTCTGCTTACAAGCATGCCAGAGGTATACAATATATGAGTCCTTTCAGAAGGTGGTCCTCCTGGGGCTTGTGTCAGCATATTTACTTGTTAGAATGGCCCAGTGCTCTGACTACCCTTAAGGCTGTATATAGAGGAAGACTACAAAAAAAAGCAATTTTACCTTATATGCTAAGGTCATGATAAAGTTTCTGTAGATATTTCATTTTCCCTGTTAACTTTCAGATAGATCATTTGTAAAGCAAAGTTTCTAAAGATGATTTCCTTGGGGTTTTTCTTCTGTTACAATCCCAACTGGTTATAATCTTCTAAATTCACATAAACAATAAGAAAACTTACGAATTCAGTAATTCTATGTCTTATTGTTATTCTGTGCCTTAAACATAGACCAAGAAACCAACTAACCCACTAGTCTTCACTCTTTTTTCACTTTGCTGTTTCAGAACCAAAGTAAAATCTAATCCAATCCTAAGCTCAAGACACTTCCCACTTCTCTCAGAAAAATCAGAAGTAATGCTATTTCCCCAAAACCCTATGAAATGGTTTCAACACAAAAAAGTTAAAAAATGCTATCTCTGAAGCTAGAAGACAGAAATTGAATAAGAACTTGTGCTCGTCTCTTCTCTGTGTATACTGGATACATATCAGTGTCCTCTGTGTATATGCTGAAATCAAGTTTCAAAAAGTCTGTGAGTTTTGAGTGTCTTTTCTCCTCTCATATTTTGCACAAGGATCTTCTATGACTGGTCAGTGCACCAAAAGTTACGCCTCAGCTTTTCTAGGTCACTGTTGCCACAGAACCATAGGGAAAGCCATAGTCCCCTCCTGGTCTTGCCTTTGCTGGTTTCTGACCACCCTGTGAGCCCATTCAAAATACCAAACCAGCAGAAAACTAACTTCAGAGGAAAAACTGTATCTTTTTTATTAATTTTTGTGAACTGCATGAGGTTACAGAACAAGGAGGGGTGGGAGATGGAAATGGGAGAAGTGTGTTCCACAACAGTGCCTTTTATTGGCAGTATGTTACATCATTTCAGCCATGGTGTTTAGTGTCACTCAAGATGTCTGGAAAAGGAGAAAAGTGGTTACTGTTAAATGGTATTACTTTTAAGATTTCGTGCTTTGATCTTATCAGGTTTCTTTAGACAAAGAAGGTTGTGGCTGGTCAGGTATCACTCACTTCCCTTTCTTCTTTTCCCTTGAAAAGCCGAAGGGAGATACACTGATTTCTACCTGCACTCTGCGCTGAGCTCCCATTCAGTCAGAGCAGCAGTGAATGTGCAACAGTGAGAGATACTTCTGGATGTGATATTAACCCATGGTCTTGACTCTAATTAAAATCAAACCATGTCTGGACCAAGATCCTCCAATACCTCTTAATCAGACTCAGGAAATGCTACTGAGAGTTTACAACAGAGGTACTGGTAACAGTTGCTATGTAACCTAGAGAGATCTATGTTATTTGTCACCTTATCAGAACTATTCTGCATCTGGGTAGAAGTTGCAGATGCTCATTAGCACTAGTTCATGGATATTCATGAACTAAAAGCTGTCCGTCTTTTCCTAGTCTGGACAGGGCTAAATGGGTTTTATGTGCTATTAATTAGAATTTTTATAGGTTTTGTTGCAGAAACTCAAAGCATGGCCCACACAAAAAAAAAGGAGTTTTTGAGTAATTCGTGTAGTATGTATATTATAGAGGGAATTTCAAAATTCTCTTTGAAAAACCATCACTGTAGTAGTTGGAATACTCATTCTCGTTTGTTATTTTTGTCTTAGAAACATAACAGAACAAGGAAGGAAGGAAAGAATGAAGAAAGGAAGGAAAAGAAAGAGAGAATTCAAGAAAGAAAGAAAGAAAGGCAAAGAGAAATTGAGAGAGAGGAGGAGAAGACAATTCTCGTATACTTTCTGGTAGAATTTTTGCTAAAGGACTCATTAGAGTACCAGAAGAAGGATGTGGAGGATAATTACCAAATAATAAAGACAAATGCTACAACATCACTGTAAGCCTGAGGAAGAAAACTTTGAAATGCTGTGGTCACCTACACACATCAGGCCAACTGAGAAAAAAGGCAGGTGGACCATTTACTGATGTAACACTTCTTTCACTTTCTAAGAGTGAAAATGGTGGGGGTTTTGAATCAGAAATACAAATGACAATATTTTATGATACTCTGTTGTTCTGCTAGCAAGTGGTTTCTGATCCATCAATCAGTCACTCAAGTAGTCAAAATCTTTAACCACATAAAAATCTAGTGAGAACAAGTTTTATTTACAATGGTGACCTGGCCAAGAAAACTCACAAACAGCAATATGTAACATCACTACAGACACACAATCACTGTTGTATATTACTAGAAAGCTCCCAAACATATCACGAGGCATAAATCAATTATATAAAATACCACAAACATCAAATAAACCAATAAAAAAGGGAAGGTCATAACACAACCAGACATGTCATGAATAACAGCCACAAACATCAGCCAGTGTTTCATCCATGGTATGAATAAAAATCCAGAAGATATACAAGCAATTTCTTTTAGATCCTTTTGTGTTCTGTTAAAAATGTGTTACCGTCTTTTGATGTTGTCTATTTTACAACACTACTTCTATTTATATTTCACTAAAGGCATAAGTTATTTTTAAAGCCTCTGTTAATTAAAATTGGGAGGGTTTGTTTGTTGTATAAATGTGCATTTTAGCATGTGTGTTTTGATTATCAATTCATTGCATTTATTTCTGTGCTTGCTTGTAAGCCGTAACACTTTGCATTTAGTAATATAGTTCACAGTATTATTATCTTGCAGTATACTTTAAGGAATTGGTCATAGAACACAGTAAGGGACATAATTTGGTATCATTGTCATTGTCATGTATGTGTCCCCTTCACCCCCACCCTGGATTATGAACATCATTAAAAGCTACTGAGATTTGAAGAACACTGCCTCCAGGTAGTCAGCATCTCTTAGAATGTGCACCACTATTTGTATATTAGCAAAAAAGAACACATAGAAAACCATGATTAAACTTGATCTTTAGAGAGCTGAGAGCTCACACACAGAACGACATATCTGTAATGATTAAGTACAATAGTTGCAAACGATCCATTTGGACTGCCAGATCATGACTTTCTTAGCGTATATATCTATATGTCTTATTCCCAGAAGTCCGTGTTAAAAGATGTCCTATTCCTCTGTACTCACAACTGCAATATACAGTTATATTTCTGCAAGAGCCACGCGAATTTAACCTTCACAAATTCTGCTCTATTTGATGGTGTTTGACATATGGATTTTCAGGCTGTATTCGAAGCAGTTGCCTCATCTATTTGAATGAAGTTTTATTAAATAAATAGTATATAATATGCTAAGTTCTAACCTCTGATTCATACTAACAAATATTCAGCATTAATATAATGTAAACGAGCTTTACCTTCAATCAAACTGAAATAGAACAGAAAATTAGATAGTATGTCTCATTAGATCCTGTTCTCAAAAGGGACATCTATGAGCAGCTCATAGATGCTGATGATATTGTCCACCATTTACACTGCAGTAGTGTTCACCTGGTGAGACATCAGCAAACCAAATCTGTCTGCTAACTTGGAAACAAAAACACTTCGTTGCTGAAAAATGAGATTTGCATTTAAAACTTCTTTATAGCTAAACTAAATGTAATTGAATGGAAAAAGTAGTTGAAAACATTTGGTTTATTTATATACACCCTCTTCCCCCCCCAAAGCCTATTCTGAAATTCAGAAGGAATAGATCATCCAGACTGTAATCTAGATCCCTTGCATTTAAACTGATGATGTGGGCTGAAAGTTGGACCACCATCATTTCAGATTAGTCATTTTTGCTTCACTGATAACATATGCACTTAGAAGCAAGTTCTGCACATTAAAAAAAAATCCAACCTTTCTATGCATGCATTTTTCAGATATAGACCCAGCTAGTGTATGCTAACACCAAGCAATTTGTTTTGCAGCATGTCACATAATTCTCTTTTTTTTACACCCAATATCTATGATTAAGAAATGTAATACATACTAAGAAAGTCTTAGATAATTTACACGATGCATTAAAGTGTTTTGCATGAGAATATAGTATGATGCAGACAGCAGAAGAATTATGTCTTTCATTAAAAGGTTCGCAACTCAGTGTGCTATGATATAACTATAGCAGTTTTTCTGTCTCAGTGAAGGTTTTTTATTTTAAACACTGCCTTGAAAACCAAGGGATGCATATGCAATAGCACTACTTTGGCTATATGTTTTAACTTAATATCGCCTCTTAGTAATTGCACACTGTCAGTTTACCTGCTGTCCCAGGGTTATGGGCGAACAGCTATGCTGTCACTGTTCTTCATCTCTCTGAATCTTGAAGTAAACAGTAAAATAAGATGACATTTTTTTCATTATTTAACATTCTTCTTAAAATCATAGTTCAAAGCCTATTTGAAGCAGTTCGTCAAGAATGATGTACATTAAGGTCAGGATTAAAAGAAAACCAATTACATGAAAGAAATATGATTTTTGCCACACATCCTTTATGTGTAGATTAGGATGTGCATTTGCTGCCTACTTTAGAAAGCACCAAAGGACAACTTACAGTGATGAGTTCAGCATTTGTGTTTCTTGGGGAATTTAATCAGGGTAGAGGAATGGTGCACTTCACAAGAAGGTTTGGGTTCAGGGTAAAACCTGGTCATTGCTCTACACGCTTTGTATTATCTGAAAAAAACCCCACTTCTAGTGTAGACAAGCAGCTTGGAACCTTCTCTGGCTTGGAGTAATCTCCAAATATGGCAGTGTGCATATTAGGCTGTTCTGCATCCTGTTCATACCTTCACTGTTGCTGACAGAATAGATGACAGAGCTCTAGGCTGATGCAGCATTTTGATGCTTCTGACTATAAGAATGGTTTACAGGGCAGAAAAGGTTTCAGCTCTTTGTTTTTCAGTGTCTATTGCAGAGGCACTACAAACCATGCTTAGAGCCTTACAACCATCTTTCATCTCTCCCATTCACTGAAGTTAAGAACAACCTGCTGTGACAGTTTCTACCTGTTTTTCCTTTCATGTATTAGCTTCCCATCACTTGTCTACTTAGTGTTGTGTTCTCTGGTTCTTCATACTAAATATTTGCTTGGAGTACATAGCTATGAAGCGGTTCTTTCTTCCCATGTCAAAAACCTGCTGCTATATTTTTGGGAGGGGAAATATGTATTTTACTTCCTTTTTAACATCCAGATATCATAACCAGAATTTTGGAGCCTTATCTCAGCGTGTAGATCAGCATGATGGGTGGTTGTTTCATACCCTCTGCAGCTCCATCTAGGTCTAAGCATTTACAGCATCAGGGGTAAGTGGGTATATTTTGTTCCCTGCTCAATGCACTATGACTATTGTTTCACTTGTGCTGCTTTAAACATAAAATATATTTGAGTTTCTGGTGCAGATAAGAATGCTAATACCCACGTAAGAATGGTGACTATAAACTAAAATGCAAGAGATTTTGTTACACTTTATAGTAATTATTAGCTGATATAATATCTAATACCACTTTAGCTAAGTGGTAAAAAATACTATAATACATAGCACTCAAACACAGCTCCTCTGTTATGCTGTTTCTGACTAATATAACACACATACTTAATAAATCCAAGGCATTAAAGGATTTTTCCATAAGATATTCTGCTAGTATGTGGGCTTTGGTTATATTTGTCAAGCTGCATTTAAAAACAAATTGAAGAAGCAGTAAATCTTTTGTTGTTTGGCCAGAGCTTACTTGTACTTTGGTGCAGAAGAATAATAATGTTCTCCTGTGAGTGCAAAGCAGCCAACACTGAGAATCTCTATGTCCACCCAAGACCTTTTTTACCAAGACAAGAAAACTCAATATGGCTTGTCCTGCACTGACACTTCACCTTAAAGAAGTTGTATTTCTTTCACATCCTCCTGCCCACAGGCTGTGGCAGGTTAGAGTCACAGCCCTTGGGACTTTGGCAGCAGTGTGTTCCCAGAGCAGAGGAGAAAACCTCAAGGGACATAGAGCTGTAACTAACTCTGTGCAACACGGGGCACTCAGATTAATGGTAGCAATATGCAGATTTTTGACTACTGTAATGGCTTTTAAGAGTGTAGATATCTGGATGCCTTTTAATCTAAAAGAGCTCTCAATTCAATGATACCATGTATCAAGACATTGATGGTATAGTGCTATTTTGGTTACTTTCTTCCTGCTAACTGAGTTGAATTCCAGAACCCTGTAGTGAGTCCATGACCCTCACCTGCTACCTAGTTAATAATTTGCTGCATGAATTACAAACCACCTCCCAAATGCTTTGGGGATCTGAAAAAGTGAGAGTGACACTGACTCACCTTTGGGAAATGTGGTGCACTGAGCTATGAATGAAAGTTGTTGCTATAGCAATTGGTGTGTCCTGGGGGCAGGTGAACTTAAAATGGGTTGTTGCTACTATTCAAGGAAATGTATTTCTTTCATATCCAGTTGTCTCAATGTATACTAAATCTTCAATCTAATTGATCATCCTTCAGCTCAGATGTTTGGAACATGTGAGCAACAGCTGACACTCCACTTACTGTGATTCTCCCAAGGCAAGGGCTACAGACCAGGGTTATATCTGAAATCACTGATCAAAAATTAGGAATTTAAATTAAGGTCAACCAAAAGAAAACTCTCCATGGATCTTCCTGGGTTCATCTCTACCATAAAACATCTTAGTGATGCCATGTATCTTGCTCTGCAGCAAATTTGCACATGGTCAATAAGGCTTATGTGCTGTGACTTTCAGCATTAAAGATTGCTCACAGTAAAAGTCACTGGCAGATGAATTTTGAATGTATGAAGTACTACATGCTACTAATCACTGTTCCCCTCTCTTGCTAAATTAGCCATCTAAAATGGGCAGCCAAATTTATTGGAAATTTCTGATTTTAATATCCCTGGGACAGGGCAACCCTGCAGGTATGTACAGAGTGGGGAGTGAGAAGCTGGAAATCAGCACCATGGAAAGGGACCTGGGGGTCCTGATTGATGGTCAGGATGAGCCAGCAGTGCCCTGGCAGCCAGGAGAGCCAACCCTGTCCTGGGGATCATCAGGCAAAGCATCACCAGCCGGACAAGGGAGAAGATTGTCCCACTCTGCTTTGCACTGGGCAGCCTCACCTTGAATATTGTGTGCAGTTTTGGGTGACACAATAAAAGAAAGATATTCAACTATTAGAGACTGTCCAAAGGATGACCACAGGGATGGTGAAGCGTCTGGAAAGGAAGCCACTCCTTGAGAGGAGCAGCTGAAGTAATTTGGTTTGTTCAGCCTGGAGAAGAGGAGACTGAGGGGAGACCTCATTGTGATCTTCAACATCGTCACAACGGGAAATAGAAAGGCAGACACTGATCTCTTCTCTCTGGTGACCAGGAACAGGACCCGAGGGAACTGCACGAAGCTGAGTCAGGCGAGGTTTAGGTTGGATATTGGAAAAAGGTTCTTCACCCAGAGGGTGGTTGGGCAGTGGAACAGGCTCCCCAGGGAAGTGATCACGGCACCGAACCTGCCAAAGCTGAAGAAACATTTGGAAAATGCTCTCAGAATTATTACACATATTGTGATTCTTGGGGTTTTCCTGTGCAGGGCCAGGAGTTGGACTTGATGAGTGTGATTGAGTGCCTTCCAACACAGGATATTCTATGACTCTATGGTTCTGTATCAATCTACCTTAAGTCAACAGCTGTGAATTAGAGGTTGTATCTGTTTACCTCAAAGAGATAGTAGGCAGACAGATACTCACAGAAAGTAAATGCTGTATTGATGAGGACCACAGGACTGATAAAATTAGGACTTTTGTTTTCAAAATATGCTTTGAACAGTATATAGAAAGAAATACAGGGGGCCATACACCAGCAGTAGGGGAAGAACTGATGATTCAAGAGCTTTTATTTAGTGGTCACTGCTCATCCTGCACATTATTACCTCATCCTGGAACTTTGAGAAAAATGTTGTGGAACTTGTGTCCAAAGTAGCATGCAGTCACATAACTGAAGGCTGTGTACATATACATGAGATGTTTGAATTAATTTTATACAGACTTCCATTATTCTAGCATTTCTTAACTTTATCATGCTTGGTTTTATAACCTTCTAAAAGTTATATCAGAATGGTTGTGGTGCAAAATTATAGGAATCATTAAACTGAGTGGAAAAGATGATTTAAGATATATAATCCACTGAATTTTTCAGACCAAATTTTGTTGGCATCTTCTGAGGCAATGAGTCAAATAAAACCTGTCAAAGCAGATAACTAAATGAGCATGAAAAAATTCTTTGTGCATTTCCTCAGTATCAGAGAGCCTTGCATATGGGATTAGGAATTTTTTAATAGCTTTTGTTTGTTTGTTTGTATTGACACACACAACTTCGGGTGGCCTGTCTTCTGTACTCTGACATGGCAAAAATTCAAAAGTGAGATGAGAATGGGAGAAACCCAAAGGATGTATTAGGGTATTAGCCTGCATCCTAAGGGCCCATAACATGACCTTTCTCTCTTTTCAGAACATCTGTCCTTTCCTTGTATAAAGATACATCTTTAAGAAATGCTGTTTATCCTTAGGAGGCTGTATGTGTTCTTATAATGCAATATAGATACATCCTGAAACACCTACACTGTGGAAAAATTGAAATTGAATGGCACTTCATTTGAAAAAATGTAATGAAGTGCCACTCAAATTACACCAGGAGATGGTTAAGATCTTGTGTGTGTGCCATCAATGACATGCTGTTTACACCTTCAGGAATATATTCCACACAATTAAATTATGAAATGTTAGAAATTTTCTTTCTTATCCCAGTTATTAGCAAGGATGTAATACAATGTACACAGATATCACTGAATGTAGAGGCTTATTAACTCTGCCAGTAACAACCACAGGGTTCAATTGATAGTGTAAGTGGTTTTCTCCTTAAAGCTGTGGACCATTATGAAATCTCATGCTCCCTGTTGGTGATCCAAGATGGGAAGCAGTTGCAGAGACTGAAACAAGTACTATAGCTAGCTTAGTTTTAAGCATCACTACTAGAAGTGTTTGCTTTTATTTACTAAGAATTAGTCCCTAATTTCACCTAAATCTAGTTTCAGTCATCAGTCAAATGCTGAATTAGAGTGGAAGATCAGGTGAAAAGAGACAGCTCCTCTTAGATTTCCAAGTTAATACAACAGTTAAATGTAATATGTCCAATGATATTCTAATTTAAAATGCTGGAACCAAAAGCGATTGAAGTTTTTAGTGTTGCATATTGTCAGTCAGCTGGTGCAGAGATATTATTATCACTATGTGGCAAGTAGGTGCTCAGTAATAACACAAAATCACAGAATATTGTGAGTTGGAAGGAACCCACTAGAATCATTACCAAAGTCCTGGCCCTGCACAGGACAGCCCCAAGAATCCTACCATGTGCCGGAAAGCATTGTCCAAATGCTTCTTGGATTCACAGAATAAAAAAATAGTAGTTTTGTTCTGTACTTCTCTTCATTGCTCTCAAACTTCTACACACAAAGAACTGCAGAGTAGGTTTTTAGTTTGCCTTTGTGTCTAGAATTTACATAATAATTTGAGCTTCAAATTATAGAAGCAGGCTAACTGTACAGTATAAAACCACGAGATACTGTGATTCTGTGATTAAATACACTGGGTTCTACAGTTATCTTAGTTCATATAGTTCTACCATTATCTGTGATTAAATACACTGGTTTCTACAGTTATCTTAGTTCATATAAATAGAAAAACTTCTTCTAAACATCAGAGAACGTTATATACTGTCTCAAAAACTGAGTATTATGTCTTCAAGAAGTAGTTAGAGCAAAAGACACAGGAAGATCTTTTCTTTCATTATATGAACAGCTTCTGTAAATGATTTGCAGAACCTGCTGATGTCATGACAGAAGAAAGAAAAGGGTATGTTTCTGGTGGTTAGCAATGTCTCTTGGATCCTGAACTCTGTACTCTGAGGTCTTTTGAGGTCCTTAAGGCCTTTTAATGTACTTGGCTAGTTGGAAACTGAAGCAGAAAATATTGATAATATAATAGTTCTACCCCTCAGCTTTGCAGCTTGTACATGAATTTGTATGCCCAGGAACTCTCCTAAGAGCTTCCTTACACCTCCAAGAAACTCAAAATGTACTGTTATAATTTGGTTCCCTGTTTACAGGAAGGTCCTTTTCATCATCTCAGGAAAGAATAAGCTGCTCTCTACACAAAGTATTTGAATCCTACAGGGTCTTCATTTTAGAATGCAAACCCACATTGACAGCTTTTGGAAACTAAGAAAAATTCAGTTCTCATAAGTACTGTGGTAGTTCTGTAGTAAATACACCTGGCTGTTGGAAGGGGAACATGCCCCTAAACTACTGAGGTTGAAAGTATATTTCCTATTGCTGTTGAAAAAAAAATTCCATAATTAAAGTCTTGCATCCACTAAGGTGGATAACAAAATTCCCATGAATTTCAACAGTCAAGGATTTATCCAGATACTTAATCTAAACCATAGTCTCTGACACCATCTACAGAGATGAAAAGTACTTCAGAGTAGGATCTATACTTTTTTTGCCATATACTTGAAACTTCCATGCAAAACATGCTGAGCATAATTGAAATATGGTCTTTCACAAATTGATTTTCCCCCACTACCATTTATGCATTTGTTCCGGCAGCAATGTACAGACCCATTACTAAATAAGCAATCTCTAGGCACCATGTAATAAATTTTACACTTTTCTAATATTTTAACATTTCTGGCACTGCTTTCTTTGTTAGAGAAAAGCATGGTCTGCTCATATTTTAAAATAACATGTCTAATTTACTAAATGTGTAGAGTGAAGTATGCTTATTGTTAAGATTTAAATTGACTTAGAGAAGGGTAGAGAAAGCCAGTTTTATGTTACCATCTTTTTTCCAGTGATATTACAAGGTACTGGGTGTAGCCATGTGATCATGCATAGACATGACCCTTCCAAAAGAGGCTGCTGCTTTCAGAAGCACTTCTTACTGGCAAAATTATAGAAGCTTGGATGGCCAACAGTATCAAGAAATAATTTCAACTTTATCAGGCTGTTCTCAAGTAAGTGCTGTCACTGCCTGAATCTGGTGATAAATTGCATTGATCATGTAGGTTACAGAACCCCTATCAGTATCAAAGGAAAGACATTCTAGTTTGACAGTGGCGTCTCCATTGTCAGCTTCTGGAAGTATTGTACTGCACTACATTGAATGGCTCATTTAATAACTGTTTATAAATTAAACAAGTAGAAAAATTATTCCTAGTAGAAAAATTATTCCTAGAAACTTAAAATGCTTGAGAGAATTTTTAGAACACTTAGTTTGAAGAGACACTTCAAATTAGGTTAAAGTTTGAACTATGGAACGTATTGCAGTAACGTTGGCCAATATTATTGTAAATAATGAATAGTGAATGTGCACTCTAGAAGGCAATATCGAGCTCAATTATTTTAGGAACACCCATTTTTGTGGGAGGGTAAAGTGCTGTATATATCATGGTCAGTTAATAGGAGCTATAGAGGTGTTTCCACAAGCCATGTGGAAACCCTGACTTCAAAACTGTCAGGAGTTTTTCATAGTATAGCAAGATTCTGATCTTGTATTCGCTTCCTAGCTGTGAGTGTTTTAGGATTGCTATAAAGCTTTGAGATTGAAACCACAGTTCCAATATTTAATTTGAATGGTATATCAGCAGGCTGTCACACTGTATGCTGCTATATACAGGTAAAATGTTATATGAGGGTACTTTATTAATTTTAAATGAAATGTGGAATTCACAGTAAAGTTACAAGCCAGACAGGTAATGTCCTTAATGTCCTTAAGCCTTAAGGAAATCTTTTGTTGCCTCTTCTGGTTTGAACAGCTAACCAAAATTTTTGATTTTTAGTTATTCTTAGGAGGGAAATTAATGATCAAGTCAGAAAATTTCATTTAGAAACTTCTACTTGCCTAATATGAGAATATAATTTCTAAGAACATGATGGAAAAAGAATTTTAGTTTAAAAGTAGCATGAAATGAGGGTAGGTTTTGCCATTACTCTAGCAACCTTTTTTTTTTTCTGTACTCAGTATTGACACATACAGAATAGACTGTTATGCATCCAAATCTGTAGCTAGAAATTGACTCTTTATAGGGAAAAATCCATTATCCAGTTCCCTGTTCTTCTTGGGCCTAATAAACAGGAAAAACTTAGCGCATTTTGAGATAGTTTCCCTCCACACCCTTTCTTAATTGATTCTGCTCTGAGTCTTGAGAAATCTGTGGCTTGGTGCTCAGCCCCATCTCAGCTAACTTCAATGAGGAGAGCTGGGAATTCAAAATAAAGCGTATCATAGGTTATGTCTGCTAACAAATTTCCACTAATTGACATCAAACTGGTTAATTTCCATATAATAAGTGTTGATTGATTCAGGGTTGGACTTGGCTGGCCAAGACTATTCTTACAATGATCACTTATGGGCTACCTTTTTGGAACACAGTGGAATATTTAAGGTCTTGCCGGATTTGAAGGATGCTGGGAGTTGGAACAATGTTTTTAATCTTGGCTACTAATTATGTGGCAAAGGTATAAACTGGGCTTTGCAAATCATTATTTCCATTAGAAAGGTGTTGGAAGCAATTCCACTGAGGGCTTCCCTCCTATTTATGCAGCTGTTATTCCCATGAGAGGAGGCCATTGCAGTCATGGCTGAAACATGGGCTTCTGTTCTGTTTCCACAGCACTTGGAAGAAAAACAAAACAGGACTAATGAAAAACACACACGGGAAATGCTTTATTATTTCATCATCCTCACCTACTGAGATCTGGCACCACTCTGTGTTTAGTAAGAACTTCTCCCGCCCTCTCTCTCTCGCGCGCAGTGTGGTTGTATAGGGCTGACACTCTGTCATTTCCTGTCAGATCATTTCAGAGGAATTTGCTCTTATTTCCTCCCAGCCTCATCCCCTCCTCCCGGCCTCAGCCTTGGCTGCGTGCCCCAGCAGCCACGCTGTGTTTACTTAACCGCATGGAGCGCTGGGCTGCCTCGGCTGGAAACGCTGGGGCAACACGCACACACGCACCTCGTGAGCTCGCTCACAGGCGTTCACATTCACAGTCAGGAAACAGACAGCAACTCTTTTGTGAAGAAAACTCACAGGGCCAAAGCCAAACCTTATGCAGGGTCTTTGTAGACTGTAGGTGAGTGAGTTCTTTGGCCCGCAAGTCTCTAAGTATGTTCTCTTGGAAGAGGCATTTTGGATCATTTAACATGTTCAAATTAAAGTATTTTCTTCTGGACTTATCTATGTATCATGAAATTCATAGCACATGGCTACCACTTAATCTGGCATTCAAGTTATTTGTTCGCATTAGCCAAACATGTCTGGCTCCGACAGATGTACTTGCAGCACTGCATATATACATGGTTGCTACTACTAGTTTTTCTACTTTGGCATATCTGTAACAGACTGGATAGATTAGCTAAAATGTCTATGCTTTATAAATGGTGTAAAACTATTTTAGCACCCAACAATAGTGTGAAAATAAACCATGCAGAAACAGGACATTTATACTTGAATGATGTGTGAGCTTTTCAGTGGGTAAAGTGGTCACAGTTCATTGTTTAAAAAAAGTAGTCAAGTCACTAATAATCTCCACAACAAGATTTATAGCAGTGGAGAAAAAGAACTAAGTAAACTATCTGACTGAGAAGTCATTTCTTCCTTCCTTGGCAGCATAGGATTTGTTTAAACACTGTTAGGAGAAGGCTAATTAAAACAATTTTGCCAGAAGTCTGGGAGATTGCTAAGTCCAGCACCAGTGCAGTTCTCTTGATCTCGAATGACAACTTGTTCCCTAATATAAATTAGAAGTTTCTTTCTGATACAGAAAATTAGAAATCAGAGAGAGAAATACCTCCCTCTGACATAGTTAAAACAATAACCATTATTTTGAGTAGCAGTCATAAAATAAATGATAGTTGACATTTTATGGCAACATTTAAATTTTATTTAATATTACTGCTGATATTTATTTAATTTAAAGCTAATGGGCTATCTGCCAGGCCAGAGGAAGAATGAATAGTTTCGATTCCACTTATGATAGAATTTTCTTGTCCAGAATACTGTCAGAGTGTAGAGCAAAATCATGCAATCACAATCTGTATAAACGATTTTTTTTCTCCATTATCTGGAATTAATTTAGTCCATGTCCTTTCATAATTTGATACAATATCAGGCAAATTCCTTTTCTTCACTTTATTATTCAGATCCTCTTTGTATTCTCAGTTCCACTGTACATTTGGTAGAGGGAGATAATTTGTACTAACAGGAAAATAGCAAGAGTTATTTCCATTTGCTGAATATCCACAGTGTTGAGCCTTACAATCTCACAATCTTACAATCTAATATTAACACAACTTTTAGAATTTTCCAGTTTCTAAATTTATGAAATGGAAGTTGAAGAAATCCTCAATTCCTTGCTAAAATTAACTCATAGTATTTGAAAGTTTGCCTATATGTCTGGAAATGTGCTATTAATTTTGCAAAGTAATTATGTCAGGTAGGCACAGGTCTTTCTTCTAGTAAACCAATCTACCAAATAAGATACATAATTTTCCCTAGTAATCATGGCAGAATTAAATGCACAGTTTCTTTATTATCCAATTTGAATCATGTTTTTGTTAAGTCAGAGGTAGTCTCATGTACAGTTGTTAGTTTGTTTTCAGGACCATCATTTTTAGCTTTCTCAAGTTTCTTTATATTCCTTTATTTCAAGGTCTTTCACAGTGATGACTAACCAAAACAATAAGTAACCTCAGCAGGGACATTTTAAACCAAGACAAAATTCAGTGTTGTTTAGCTCTAAATGTTTTTTTATAAATAGAAAATCTAAAGAATGCAACAGTAGCTTGCTATTTATAGTAAATTAGTATGTAAAATTTATCACAAATGCTGATGTCTCATCTGAACATGATCCCACTTACAACCACCAACAAAAAGATCTTAAATATTACTCATTACTTGAATGTATTCAGGAATTCTTTTTAACTCTGGTGAGTTTACAATGTTGAATTTCCTGCAAGTATTCATTACATGTTACTCCAGGTCTGAGCTATGTCTCTTAGAGGTAATCGGGCAGGGCATAATACTAGCCTTGACATTTTATTGTCATGGACTGTATGGTCTCACTGTCTGCTCTTGAAATTCAATGTTTCTTTCTTGCTGGAACGATCTGTGAGAAGGAATAAAACTGGTTATTGGTGCTGGGAGCTGGTCAAAGCAATCACAACACAGAAAATTAAGGTAAGCCCACTTGGGATGAGTCCTACTGCAAAGCAGGAACATCCATGTAATTTTTAACAGATCCATATCTAAACTGTTCTTAAAAGCCCGCAGAGACAGAAACACCTTTTCTGCAGAATAAGCATTAAAAGCATAAAACCTATTTAATAGCTATAAGATACAATAGTTATGAAACACCAATATTTGGAAGAAGAGAATAATTGAGGTTTTCCAGATAGAGATAGATCTATTGAGAATCTGATGAAGTTTCCAGAAAAGGAGTCTTGCTAACCACCAGTGACTAGGGCCTCCAAAACTAAAAGAAAGGGCACCAAAAGGAAGGTGGGATGGAAACCTAACACTGAAGACCAATAACAAAATAGTTTCAAGTAAGTGTACTCAGAAAGGAAAAAAAACCTCATCCTGAAGCAGTAAGCCTAGAAAAAATGTCTAGCCTAGGACTCTGAGTACTCTGACTCTTCTGAAGCCTCTGAGGAGCACAGCTGAGCTGAAAGAGGATCCATTGCAACTTTCTGTAGTAACTTCTCACGTGGTAGTTTTTTTCTGTTCTGGGAACTATAACTACAGTATTTTGGCAGAAAAGACATATACACTTATCATGACAGGTTTTATGACAGGTTTTATGACTTATTAACCAGAAGCAACAGAATGACTGAGACAGCATCTACAGCAGGAGGAAAATCGGAAGATTGCTCCACTAGGAATACTTTTTTGTGTTCTAGTATTTTCCAAGGGAACGTTATGAGACAGAGGGAGGAATTTCATGTCTATTTTGATGCACAGCCTGTAGATAAAATCTGGGATTCTACTGCTGTATTACAAGTATTTTATTATGATTCTAAAAGCCTCAGTGAGTATATATCTGCATGTATAAAGGGCCCAAAGTAACTCTAACAGCAATTTTTCATCTAAGGGTGACCTAAGAGTCAAAAAAAGTTTGTCTTCTGAACTCATGTGCAGAAATAAGAGCTTCTAATAGACCTGACAGTAAACAGAATCTAGAAGTAGAAATACTGTTAAAATGCATGCCTAGACAAAGTTTGAAAAGAAAAGAAAATGTATATTCGGACAGCAGTGTTGAAGTTATATGTAGATGGGAAAATGCATATTCAGACAACAATGTTGAAATTGTATCATATGTAGATGGGAAGAAATTATGAAAACTGTTCTCGCCTGCATAAATAATCCCAAAACTATTAAGGTTCCTGGCCAACAAATATAATTAATACTACACTCTGAGTCCAGTTATCAAGCTGAGCTCTGCCCTGTAGATGTACTGAGATCCTCTAGTAAGTATAACAGTGGCCAACTGGAGGAGGCATGGAGTGTTCCCTATGAATGGTGCCAGTGGGAACAGGGTATGACTGGAGAGGAAGAGAATGTTGGGATGGTCAGGAGCAGCATATGTGTGCGAATGGGGTCCAGCAAACTCTCAGAACAATTTTGTCTGAATAAGCTGGGCTTGCACACTTCAGCACTCCTAAGAAAGATACTTAAAAACACATTTCTATAAGCCTCGAGGAGATATAGGTAAGAAAGCAGAGAATATGGAGCACCAGGATTATGAGATCAGTCAGTCTGCAGAAGGAAATGCCACTATGCTGCTACCAGAGTACCAAACACATCTAAATCTTTCTGTCTGACCCTTTTGGAGAATTGTAGGAAATATGATAACTTAATGGTGAGTTTAATCAAGATATGGCAATTTTGCAGGCAAAATTCTGGATGAGCACAAGGCATGTGTATTTGAGGATTCTGCAGATGCCCCCTCATACTTTGGAGAGGTCTGTGGAGCAAGGAGACCCACTGAAGATGATGTGTTATCAAAAGCTGAGGGCAGGAATGACCCAGGCTCTAAGTCAGAAGAAATGAGGTTGTCTAATTAATCTTCTTCAGATAAACATTCAGAACATCTTGCCAAAACTGAATATCTGAATTTGAATTATTTCTTTCTATTTGTAAGTGCTGACAGTGTGCAAAGCACCACAAAAGAGAAAGCCTCTGTTTTGAGAGGCTTCCAAAATCAATATCACCTTTTTTTTTTTCCCCTGGAGTTTGGCCCAATGCCCATTAGTAGCCAAACTGTGACACAGTCCTAGACATAATGACATACTGTGCTCATTCTCCTCTGAGAAAGATGACTGATGATAATGCTTATAAAGAATTTCAGCTCTATTACATGGGGACACATACATGCACAGACTGCAGGGCCATGTGTCATTTGGGAAACAAGCATGCATTCAGTGTTTTTCAATGTTGAGTCGCTTGTGTTAATGACCTAATTTTTGCTGGCAATATTCACATATATAAAACTCACCAGGAAATAATTAGGAACACAAGATAAAATTTTGATCCCATTGGATCTAAGAGGAATTTTCCTTTTGAATTAGAAGTTTACATTACCTCCATTTTTCTAGGTAAAGAGTGGTCAACTTTATGTTCTGCTTCTGTGCTGCCTGTGTCCAAAACCTACAGCTGTATTATGTAACTCTCTTCTGTCAATTCATTACATATAAGATCCAAAAGCCACCTTTTTACAGCATAGGTTATATAAACTTAAAACTTCACATTATTTTCTTATTCTTTGAATTTTAACTCATCCTTTTAATTAAAAAATTAAATCAGAATTTTACTGAGCAAAAATTATGAAAAGGTCCTTCTTGTTCTGTCTTATAAAATGATGGTTTAAATCTAATTCCACAAGAATCAGTAGAATTATATTGTTATAGGTAATAGGGAATGAGAATCCAGATTCAAGTATTTACAGGAAGTTCAGTTACATACTTATTTTCATACAATATAGTAAACTGTTATTTACCTTACCTAGTAAAATTTTTAAAACACACATAAGCAGATATGTTTCATCCATGTCACTAAATAGGGAAAAGTGGTGGATACTCTTAACATGTTTTGCTTTGTTAGATTTGAATAGGGTCTTGTTTTTTTGAAGTCTGGCTTGAGTTCAAGTTAAAACATTGTTTGCTTTCTTTTTTTGTCTTCCTGCTCTCAACCATTCCTTTGCAGTGTGAAAATACCATAGCCTATGGTTGATGTCTTCATCACAGTGGAATGCTTTTAAACTTAATGAAGAGTTGTAATAAATCAGTACACTTCATTCTGCTTTCTATCATCAACACATACATACTTTCTTAGCTATTAATCCCCTCAGAGATTATTAGAAGTCAATAGGACACATTAAAATAATGACTATTAACTTTGAAAAGGATTGCACCTGGTATCATACCTGCTAGCTATCTTGTCTCCAGTGAAATGATATTTGTACATTGTTAATTTCTAAATTCCTTAGTATAAAAAAATAAAACTACATAACTTTCTTAGTCACATCCTTGTTTTAGGGTACTGAAGTAAAGTATGTGTATTTTGTGCAGAACTGGGGCCTTAACTGGATGACCTGTTCAAGCAAGGGCTTTATGTCATTCTATGTTTGCCTGGTATCTACTACAAAGCCCTCAGATACTGCAGAACTCTATAATGATCATAAAAATATCGTGTTGATTTATTCTTTCTGAAGTTTCTTAGTTCTAGATGTGTTAAAATACTCCAGGAGTAAGGCTTTTTCCCCCTTTATTAATGATACAGAGCTTTTTACGCAAAACCCATAGTCTGTCATGGCCATGAGGGCACTGCCAGGCATGTCAGTTCTGCCTAGCCCACAGCCCAGGATCCTCCCAGCAGCCCCTGTCCCAGCAATGCCACAGCAGGGCTGTTCTCCAGTTGCCTGTGAGCCCTCCTGCAGACCCACATCCTGACACTTTGCCTGTCCCTGACCCCAAGGTGTTCCCGATGCCCAGGGCTGGGGCTGCCGTGATTCCTCACAGTTGCCCTGCTCCTGGCCGGGGTGGGACAAAAGCCCCCAGCCCCCACGGGGCCCTGATGCTGCCAGCCCCGGGCTGCCTGTGTGCCACCCACACAGCTGTACACAGCTGTACACAGCTGCTCCGCCCTGGGGTGGCTGCTGAGCATGGCTGGGGCTCTGTGGGTCAGTCTGAGAACATTCCGCTTCTCATCTCATCAGGACAAAGAACAGACACAAACAGTTCAAGCCCAAACTGTAGCGATTTCTTCACACAACTTGGAAAGCTTTTCATTCAAATCACGTTTTTTCAGTCTTTTCTCCATGGTTGTGCAAAATCAAATCAAGTGGTTCTGTCTTTTCCTGGCTGCAGCCTTTGCAAAAACTGAGAGATGGATCTGCTTGAAGCAGGGAGCTGGGCAAGTGATTCTACAGCTAGTATTAATTCCCAGATTTGCAGTTTTAATATTCTTGAAAAGATTTGGGTCATTTTCTGGGCAAATGCACAAGTCAGTTCCTTTACTTTTTGAATTTGGTTTTCCTTATTTTCCCCACCAACATGGTTAAATTGTGATTAAATGTACTGTACCTGAAACATGCCTTTTTAAATACTGAGAGCGATGTGTAGGGCTGATTTTGCTTCAAGTTTTGCTTCTTAAAGAAAACAAGGAAACTAATAAAAGGGCAAGATATTTGTGAAAGCAGTTCAAAAAGCCAAACTGTGAGAGTGTATTCATTATGACCGAGAAATTTTTACAATATATTTGCTTATAGGATTTTTCCTAACTAAGGCTACCCACTCAGTAAGGAGGTTACTATGGAAACAGTGAAACAGGGTTTCACAGACTTCTTGATTGCCCTTCTCAGTTAGGCTTTATTATATTCCTTGAAAAATAAATTTTGCAATCTCTACAAATAAACAAGTCTCTCTTTGTGTGCAGTAGGCATTTAAGTTTGTAAATAACTTATTCACGTTACAACATGTTAGAAGTCTATTTAATGGTTTCTGTTCCATGAGGATGCAACGTATTTTTTGAGATTTTTTGGTCTAGAAATGAGTTTAATGCCACTTAATATTTAATGCCATTTAGTATTCAGTTTTTCTGTCTTTGGGTCCTAAGTAATAAACCTACAGTAGAAAGACACCTGACTGATAGGCAGCATAAGATATAAAGTAACTGAGCAAAGCTTGAGTTAAAAGCAATTTTTTTAGAGAATAAATCTTAAAATAGTTGTTTTGAAGAAACATGCTGAGCATGACACCGCATGGTGTCGGATATCCCTTGGGTCAGCTGTCCCCAACTTCTTGTGCAACCCCAGCCTCCTTGCTGGTGGGCTGGTGTGAGAAGCAGAAAAGGCCTTGACTCTGTGTGAGCACTGCTCAGCAGTAACTAAAACATACCTGTGTTATCAATACTGTTTTCAGCACAAATCCCAAATGTAGACCCATTCAAGATACTGTGAAGTAAATCTATCCCAGCCAAAACCGTCACACATGTATGTTATAAATGTTTCCCTGAGAATGACACTGGAGCAATGTCCATAGGACACATTACATCCATGAAATGCAGGTTTCAAAACCAGACCATATATAGCCCTGAGTAATTTGGATTGAGTTCAGAACTGATCCCGCTATGAGAAGTTTGCAGTAGAGACCTCCTAATGTCCCCTTCATTGTCTTATGACCTATGTTTCTGGAGGAAACCCTCCCAAATTGGACATTAGTAGGATTTCAAGCTACAGCTTTGCCAAGGAGATTATTCAGATATCTGATCCACTCACATTTCCCCTGCTTTGATATTGAAAGTCTTCTAAAAGATGCCTAGGCCTTTGAGGACAACAGGAGCAGGTCACTCCTCTCAGTACTTTCAAATGCTGCTCCAGAAAAGAAGTAGTGCTTGAAAAGCTTTGATATGTGAAAAGCAACAGTATGTTGGATGAAATACACAATGTTTCAGGCTTTTTCCTCAGCCGTGAGTGCTCCTTGTAGTTGCAAATGGAAGCTGAGAAAGGATGCTGAATTTCAAACAGATTGGGTTTGCACTATTGCAGGTTGGGAACTTCCCAGTAGGTTAGTGTTACTTTGATGGTGATTGTGAGGAGTATCATCTGCCCTGTACAGGAGATTAATTGAGAGCCTTTTTTCATGTAACTCAATACTCAGCAAAAAGCTTCCCTTAACAAGCTCAGCTTTGAAATGCCTACCTACTAATCTTTCTTTTGCAAACCTACAACTTAATTCATAGGCTAAAAGATTTTCAGTTGTCTCTGCTATTAATATATTACATCTATTCATTATATTTTGTTTTGGGCTTAACCAGTTTTCTCTAAAATGCATCCAAAGCAGATAGTCTAAATTAGTTTTGGAGCTGGAGATGTACAGATACACCGGTTACTTAAAAGTTTACAATCAGGGCTTGATTCTCTTTCTGTGGACTCTGAACCAGCTGTGTATCTAATTGCTGCCTATGCTGAACAACTGCATTATTGTAATGTCTCAATTGCTCCTGGAGGCCTATTTTAACCTGATAAAAATTATAAATTAATAAATCAAACTGTGTTTCAATATTCAGCATTTTACTACTGCTAATAATTTAGGAGTTGATTTCCTTTGCCTATTTTATTAATGTATTTATAGTACACAAGGAGTATTCAGAGATTTAATTACTTTTTATTTCCAGTGCTTACAAAAATTAAAATTCTGCACTGGACCAAATTCAGTTCTCAGAACAGGATTTAACTTAAAACTTACCCTGTGGTTGTGTCTGCAGAAAAAGGGTTTGAACTTATTGTGATGATCCTGTTTTCTTATCTGGTTTAAGTGTTTTAAGAAGCTGAAATGAATTTTTTTTTAAGTATTAAGTAATCCTCTAGAGTGTCTAACAGAATCACAACAGTTTTTTGAGGAATACAGATAAACAAGAATGTCTGGAAAATTTATTAGGTGTAGATGCTCTTTTAGACAAGTGCAAAAAAGACAGAACTAAAAAAAGAAACAGTCAATTTGTCAAAACCAGCGTTGTTTGAAATATATGCAACACAAACTGCAGAAACTTCTTGTGTTACAGAGGAAAATAAGTGCTGAACAGGAAAGGTTAGCTCTTATCACAGACATCGTTTAAACCCATCTTTTATAGTGCCATAGGTACACACTTTACACACTTTACAGGGTTATAAAAAGTCAAGGTACTTACCCTGGTGGGTTTACAACTCACAACCATGAGCTTAAGTGCTTTGATGGATCAGGCCCTTAACAAGAACAAACTCACAGCGAGACAAAGTAAGAAGATGTGAGGTCATTAAACTGGAAGCAATGACAATGTATATATTCCCTGAGTGAGAGAGGGTGTCTGCCCCAGCAGCCCACAGCTGGGGGACAGTCCTGCAGTACTCCAGTTGCTCCAGACACATCTTTTTCTTTCACGTATCTTTTTGCTATTGAATAGTAAGAGGCTTCTTGGAAGAGCACGTGTCAAAATGTAAAGGAAGAAGTTTGTTCTGCAAAAAGGGGAACACCTAGCTCAAGCAGAAGGTTAAGCACTGCAGAAATAGAAAAGCTAAGCTTAGCTGAAAAGGGAAGAAGCTACTAAAATAACGTATTTAGTGCTTTTTCAGATATTATTGGACAGAACTATTGCAGACCCAGTAAAATTTTTCGTGGAGAAGACCGCAAAGTTGAAAACACTAGTTTTGCACAGTTTGCAAAGGGAAAAATCATGGGTATTTTTTACCCGTGCTTCGGAACACAATAAAATTCTTTTCAGTCATGGTCTCTGTCCTTCACTCAGTTTTTCAGCCAAGAAAAGTAATTTTAAAAAAAAAAGAGTGAAGGGGAAAGTTAATAATGAGGGAGCAAGACATGTTTCCCATGTGCCATAACAGCCATAGCATGAATTATGTGCTACCCAACCCTTCTCCAAACTGGCCAAATAATGTTCAAACAGCAAATTGACTTTTCAAGGATGTGGTCTCAAGCCAGACCTGTGGCTCTTCAACTTCATCCTTCTGAACCCAAAATATCAATATCAGAAGTATCTGTTTCTTGGTAAAATCCATGCCTCAGCAATGAACAACAAAGATACAAACATTTGGGTGAAATTATTTTGCAACTGTTTCCTCCGGATGGCAATTAATTTCCTGAGATTTCTCAGGTAGCCCCTTGAAAACAATAGGAATGACAATTTTTTTATTATATAGTATAATACAATGGGGCTGATCTGTGATGGAGATATCCACAGGCACCTGATAAATCAAAGGGAAGAATAAAAGTAACTGCAATTTTCACTATACAGCCCTTTGGGCATCCAAAACCTACATGTGACCAGTCCCTTATGCTATCACCCCTATGACAGCAGAGAATCCAGGACTGTGAGAGCAGCCTCTTCCACTAAAATATAGAAAAGAAACAAAGTAGGCAAACTAGCATAATCCAATCATGTGCACTGAATTTCATATTGCCAGAACAAAAAGTGTTTTCAATCACAGCATGTGAATGATGGATATGCTTATTGGATCTTGTCAGAGTCCTGCATCTGCCTACAGAGCCATTAACCGATTTGCTAGTTGAAACCATAGCTGCTGAAGTAAAGTAGAACCTTGATTCAAAGCAAATAAATTCCCAAATCTTCTGTCTATAAGTCTCAGATGGGTAACTGTATCTTAAAAGAGAAGAGATCTAGTGACTAGATTTTTAAGTCAATACCTTGAAGAAACGGGACGGTGAAATGGCGAGCTGTCCAACCAGCTCTTCCTCCTGAATACTCCTGCTTTTGCAGGTACCTGATCTTCTCTGAAATATGGAACTTACATACATCTCAGCTATTCACTGTTTTGAAAACATATTACTTAACACAAATGCAATGCAGAGACTGTAATGGTCCCAGCATAAGTAGTACAGACCATTCATGCATGACTGGAGCAGCTTACCAAAGAAGCTGGCCAGTTACGTGGAAACCAAGAGCAGAGGAAAATCTTAATGTTCTGTCTGACTGGCAGCCCAGTGCATGACTGAACATCTTACATAATGTCAAATTGTGCCAGGGGATCAGGGGTCAAGAAAAATGTCCTATTCCTAGCCTGTCCATAGTTTTGCAACATGCACGGACTGTTCAGGCCTCAAGGCAGGCCTAAAAGGTAGGTCTGCAAAGCTCAAACTGTTGCCTAACACTTCCAGCACATTTATCAAATGATGCAGAAAGATTTGAAAGGTGGTTTGTATTCCAAAGAAAGTGAAGAATTCCACAGAAGTGGGCAATTTAGATAAACTAAAATAAAAGATCCTTTATGAATGATAGTCACTAGAGGAAATTCATATGGTGAATGAAAAGCAGAAAGAAAATAGATTTAATATCTCTTTGCCAGCAGAGCACTGTAACTTCAAACCTTAATTAAACTAAATGCATGACTGAATTAAATATATTGTTCTGAATGATCCTCCAGGTCAATGAAATTATTAACTGATTGATCTGCAAAGTAGGACAGGTGATGAATCAACCCAAATTTACTCAGTTTTCACACACATACACCACCCCCACCCTGTGTAATTTGTTCTCGACAAACTGGTTAAATAGATAAAAATTGGGTAAGTCATTCTGCTGATAGCCTGTGAAAGTGCTCCTTCTATTTGTATTATTAGTGCTTAGATGTTTCTCAGATTAATGCCAACATCTTTTTTTTTCATGTATATTTTTTGGATTTTAGGGCCAGGTGGGGGAGTGGGGGGAGTGTAAATGACTGCAAGAAGATAAAAAGATCCCAGATGTTTTATTCAGCCAACGTAACCTGTAAACTGCAAAAAAGGGGATGGTTGCAGGGCAAACATCCTGGATTTCAGCATTCCAGAGATTAATAGATCATTCAGTTAGTTTCCATTCCAAGGTTCAGAAGCTCTTTCAGAAAATCAAATATTGTATGATGATACTTTTAATCATGAATCAAGTCAAAAAGAAATTCAAGCAAGCCCCCAAACCAAATATTCCTACACACCCTGAAAAAAGATGAGACACAAAGGAGAGCTAAATCTATATTTGCAATATTTCCATTGCTTTTCTGCTAACCACAATTATGCTTCTGTAATCAAATAGAAGGTGAAAGAAAACATATAGCAATGCCTGATGCCATAAATAATGCACGAGTGGCTGTCTGAAACAGTGAAAACCAGTTAACAAACAGGCCAGTTTTGTGAAATGTAGTCCTGTAATGCTGCCAAAGACAACGTCTGCCTAGATTATCTGTGCTGTAAGGGTTGCCTGTGTAAACTAAAGTCACCTGGGGACACGTTAAATTGTACTCTTGAAGGTCTTAAAAATGTTCAAATGCTTTAGATCATAAATCAGCATCTTTTGATCACCTACTTTCTTAGTCTCTCAGCCTGTTAAATTTCAAAAGGTAAGCAGGGATTGGAAAATGAAAGAGCTTTTAAGTAAGGCATAGGCCAGAAATGATGGCTTATTCTGAGTTTTGTTCTTCTCTAAGAATTGACTCAAAATGACAATTCATTAGGGAGAATTGTAAAATGCAACTAGTGGTGTAATTATCCCGACTGAGGTTTAAGGCCATTGGGGTCACTTACAATCTCATATTTATTTTCAAAATGACAGAGTGATTTAAAGATCTGTGTTTTATTTTCAAAAGTGACTCTTTCCCATAATGAGATTTAGGTTCTAAGATCTCTTATAAAAACATACTTAAGCACTTTACATCATTTTAGGATACATAAATGTAGGTTTCATATCTTTAAAGCAAAGTAAATTTAGGTGCCAAAATGCCTTCAAATATTTGACTCTACCTAGCTCTTGAGACCAGAAATTTAAGCTCAGTAGCCGCTTCTTTTTCAAGCATTTTCCCCCACTTCACATCTTTCTGATAGGACTAATTTCCAGTTAAAACTACATGAATCCTGAAACCATCATGAATGAGTAGAATTCTTTGGGTGCATTAACACAGGTAAATAAGTTCAAGTTTTAACATCCTACAAATTCTACTTTGCAGGAAAATGCAACAAAGAAACACTCCTTATGTTGGGTAACCAGTCGTTCATCTGCTTAGCAAACCTAGTTAATAATACTGCTTGTCTACTGAGGTAAGGGATGGTACATCTATACAGCACACTGAACCTGAGTTTGTGCTAAGTGAAAGCCAGTGCTCAGCCACTGGCATCTTATAATAAGAGTGGCGTAGCAAAGCAAAAAGTTGTAACTCCTGTCACTTCCTGGTGGCATCAAAAGCCTGCTTGTCCCTGCAGACACACCTGCCTGCCCGGACAGAGCCCTCCACCCCATGTCCTGCAGGGTGTCATTTGATAAAGGTTTAGCAACGAAATCAGAACAGAAGCAAAGGACACAAGTGGTGAGAGCGTGTACATTGTAGGCATCTGAGCAGATACGAGTCACGGGGCAAAGACCAGGGAGGGGGCTGCTCCCCAGGACCTGCACCTCTCTGCAGATAGGACAAACTGCAAACACTGATGATGTGAGACCTGGTTGGGTAAATCATCTGGATTTGACCTACAAGCACTGAATGATTAGCCATACTCATAACACCCCATAGAGTGTTGCAAGATGTATGAAATATATGGTGGAAAAACTAGCTATATACCAAAAATGAAAGCTGCTTAGTCCCTGGAAAATGGTAATTTACTCACCTGGAGGAAAAATAAAAAGCCTTAAAATAATATTAAGTCCTACATCTTGCTTTGCTTAACACTCAGGTTAAGTATAGCAAGTAGAGGGGATTTTCTTTCTTTTTTTTTTTTTTTTTTTTTTTTTTTTTTGGGGTGGGGTTTTTTTTGGGGGTTTTTTTTTCCGC
>VXAY01004974.1:527970-560687 GCA_013399855.1 Oxyruncus cristatus
TTTTTTTTTTTTTTTTTTTTTTGGGGTGTGTGTGTTTTTGGGAGTTTTTTATGCCGACTTGGAGGGGACCCACAAGTATCATCAAGTCCAGCTCCTGGCCCTGCACAGGACCATACACAAGAGTCACACCATGTGCCTGAGAGAATCATCGAAATGCTGCTTGAACTCTGTCAGGCTTGGTGCTGTGACCACTTTCCTGGGGAGCCTGTTCCAGTGCCCAACCACCCTCTGGGTGAAGAACCTTTCTAATATCCAACCTAAACCTCTCCTGACACAACTTCAGGCCATTTCCTCAGGTCCTGTCCCTGGTCACCCCAGAGAGAAGAGATCAGTGCCTGCCCCTCCTCTCCCTCTCAGGAGGAAGTTGTAACTGAAATGAGGTCTCCCCTCAGTCTCCTCCAGGCTCAGCAGACTGTAATTCTCTGGGTTTTTCCCATTAGACCATAAACTTTTGAATGTTTCTTGAAGGCAGTGTTTTTAGCAGTTAAGTTAGAAATGAAATAGAAGTGCATGCTTTTCCTGGGCAACTCATAAAAACTGATCTCACATTAGTGAGGGTTTCAGAAATTGGCCCTGTTCTTTGGTGTGTGTACAAAAACTGCCTCTTGGTGAAAAGGGCTGTGTGACATTTAGCTAAATGAGATTGATTGCATTAGATTATACAGATTCAATTAAATCATCTGTTATTCTGAAAGCAACGAATTCACACTGTTCATTAGGAATGTGAAAAACGGATGTTGTATCTGCCTTCCTTTATAACTTGCTCTGTTATAGTCTACCACGACATGCTGAGCTGTAGCATATTACATTGGTTTGGATTACATCAAATAATAAAATTCATCTTTCTCTATTCTGCTTTTCTTTGGAGATTTAAGCCCTTCCATAACATTGTTGCAAAGCCTCCAGAATGCTAAGGAGGCAGATCTGGCTTATTGGTTTTCCTTAGCTACCATCCTTTGCACCTGCAAGCAACAATTTCAAACGAAAACTATTGTTCCAACAACCACTAGAAACAACATTTCGGAAATCAGAGAATATCCATACAGTTGCTCTCTCATTCCAATCCAAACTGCTTTGATCAATTCCCCCAGATGCCAATGTGGGGACCAAAAGGAGCAAACAATTGTCATTTAGTCAGCAGTACCTCATCCTTGGTAATATTGATGATATCAAAGCAAATCAAAGCCTACAAAGCCACAGAAGGGTAGAAGGGGGGTGAGACCTTGACTTTACTCCTGCAGCAAACTGACCAGTACCAGAATTTACTCCCTGTGGTGGATCTTGGAGACTTTTGCAACCATGCAATGATTTGCGATACCCATTATTACGAAGAAAATATGATTATTTTTTTCTGATTCAAAATAATCTTCCATATCCAATAGACAATCTTTCCTCTATAGATACAATGGGCTACAATCATCTGTGGTGGAATTTTAGTAATCATTTAAAGGAAAAATATATCTTCTGTTTGTCTTTCAGAGTCATGTAAGTGATCCTTCGGGGGGGAATTGTAGCTAATACGCTTCTGTCTGCTGCAGAATGCATAGGGTCCAATCAGCGTCTGCTCAGAGGCATAACCTGAATCTTGGAAATAAGTGTTTCTTTATACTGTAGATAAAGTAATTGCTGGTGCTTAGATAAGGAAGGTGATTGTAGCTGTGACTGAGCAAGCTGCTGGTAGCTCTTTAATAAGTAAGACACGACAGTAATGCCTCTTTCATCTTGGGTAAAGTCTGCACTTATTTTCTCGATGATGGTAACAATCATTTTGAGCTCCTGTGGCATTTCAGTGTCATACTCCAAACAGGAAAACAATTAACTCTTTGCTTTGATGGTAGTATTTAAGTCTGTATTATTAATTTAGACCTGCCTGACTGTGGATTGCCACACACAGTTAGCTTTAGAACGCATGCTGAATCAGGCTCCAACAAGTACACAGGCTGAGTTCCCTTCTTATTTGCAGCTTTAATGTAGTCAATTAAAATGTGATGAAATGATGAATCACATGCATGCATTTTGTTTACTTTTCTATGAAAATAAAACAGCTTGAATTTATGAATCAGATGATCCTTCTAGGAATTAGGAAACTCAGAGTCTTGAAATCAAATCCTGACCATATTTTTAGAGCAATGAATATAAATTATTAAATTTTTTTTCTTTTTTCTTTTTCTTTTTTTTTTTTTTTTTTCCCAGGTACATAGAATAAGTGCTCGGTATAGTAAAATGGAGCACTGATGTTTAGAGCCCTGGTGTATATCAACTCTTACTACCTTTTCATATAATGTGAAGTCCAGCAATCATTCTGTGGTGTCAAAAACTGTTTGGGCTGCAAGACAGATGGGACTTTCAAAATGAAATGTACCTATGACTGTTTGCTACTATATATATAAAACGTCTCATTTAGTATCATCTGTGATTTTCCAAGAGGAAAATGTTACCACAAGTAATTTATCTCAGTCCTACAGTTCAGGTCGTTGAATGACCACTTCCAAACAGATTTAGCAATTGTGTTTCTAGCAATTGTGGGGTTTTTTTAATTAAGCTTTGGTTTTTTGTCTAATTTATCACGAACGCTTTCATGCTCTTTTAAAAATAAACACAAGTAATATAGCTATCTCATAACACAGCAACAAACAGTTTCTTTTTATTTCAGATTTTGGTGGTCGGTGGGTGGTTTTTGCAAACTTGGGTTTAGCAAGGGCTTATGTGTAACTTTAAACCCTGGAGTCAAGTTCATTTATGTAATACATAGGGCACACATGAAAGTGCAAGAATATATATTTCAATATATGAAAACTCAAGAAAGTCTTTGATCAATAGGAAAACAGGTGGTTAAAGCTCAGAGAAGAGAAGACAAGGGTTATTGCCTTGGAGACCAATCTGGAAGCAGATTTTTTCAGAGCTGGTCACCTGAGTGAATCTTCTGTATCGCTTCGCACAGCAGCTTCAGGAAGCAACTATGCTGTTAAATCTCTTTGTAATGGAGTAAAGCAAGGGATTTTAATATCTACAATGTGGAAAAGAGACATTTACTCATTCTGGGAGAAAATGGACTTTTTTTTCTGTGTTTTGGGTAACAAAAAAATACATTTGCAACAATGAGGACTAGGTGACATGGAATAAAATTTAAGCTTTAAATTTCTTTTAATGTAAACAAAGGTTATTTAGGATAAAGTTAAATTATTTTTCTGTGTACTAATTCATTTTAAAAACTATTCACTTACTGATCTTTTGCAGAGTATAAAGAAGGTTTGCTAGAGGACACGGCTGCAATGTCTGATTCTTAGGCATGGGAGACACAGGAGTCTTAAACACCAAGCAGAATACTTGGTGTTTATAGAAGCATAGAGTAAGCATATAAATAGTACAAGGGCTTCCAATTCCCTGTACTGCAGTTTGTACGAAAATTCCTGCAGTGCTTTTTTTATGCATAATAGATTTTGTCACGTTTAGAAGTATTTTAATGAATTACTATTGTCCTCTGTAAAATAGAGATTTTACACTTTTTAAATTATATTCTACCTTCTGTGTTCTCTTCTCTCCATGTCCTTTTTTCTGGAGTTACCGGTTTTTGTATTTCAGGGTGTAATTTGTTCTGTATTTTTTATATTTAAACAGGAGTTTAAATACATTCTTTCACAGACTTTTTTAATTATTGTGTGAAACTTTCTTTCTATGTTGACGTTTCCTCTTAAAATTTTAAATGCAATAATCCAACAAATGATGGATAATCCTAACTAAACCGCCTTTTTATCACTGTGAGGGCAGAAAAGGGTCTGACTATAAAGGTATCTTTGCTATTACTGAGGTGAAAAAATCTTCCTGGAAGATACCTAAAAGAAAAAGAACAGCGGTCCTTTGGAGCTAATTAAGAAACATGTCCCACTCTCTATCTCCAGCTGTCAGCTCCAGCCACTTTTGCTCACGGAAAGCCACACTCCAATTACAGCAGGAGCACCAGCGTGCCAGCAGTGCCAGCACTGCATGCACAGGGTGAGGCATCACTCTGAGAGCAGTGGGTGAAGAGTGGGGCATTAAGAGCCCTGTTCCCAGGTCTGTCAGGAGTTTACTGGCGCAAAACTACCATTAAGGCCAGTTGTAGGGGGCTGGAGCTGAAACAACAATCCAAGCATCAGGGAGGAAAAATCCATTTACAAATTACAGTTGCCAGTAGTAGGGAAATAGATTCCCAAATACTGATTAAAAGATGGAAATAATGTTTTAGAGCCAAAAGAACAAGAACAACAGTGCTTTTTGACATCTTTATGTTGCAAATTGTTCTAACCACCATTTTGGAAAAGAGTATTTTACAACGGTTAAGCCACAACCAGCCTTCACAAAAATCAAAATTATTTCAGGCCCAGTTGGTGAATTTCTGGCTCGAGGAAGCATGGCCTTACAGGAGCATGTACTATTTCATGTCATGCTTCTTTCTCTCTGCTGGTTTTCCCAGGTTCCTGAGCTGTACTTCTTTCTCCTCACCTTTGAGCCCATGCCCCCTGCACTGTGCACATGCCCCACCATGTAGCGGTTCATAACAGGGCAAGGTCATGTTTCTGCAGAGGTTGCAGGGTCACCAGAATTCACGTTTCTTTCTAGCCACATGTCATTTCTCTCCTGGCATGGAAAAAGTAATTAGCTTTCCCCATACTCCCCCATACTGAGAACAGAGTTCATTTCCTTTGAGAGGAAGGGTGCCACTTCCTTTCTTTACTGGGTGAACATCAGCAAATGAAAATCATTACTGGGTTCACTCAATATATTTGTCAGGAGACATTTCAGCTGATTTTTTTTAAGTGCAGGGAAATTCCTTTCACAGGACATTGCCTCACAAACCCTCAATCTGATGTTCAGAGAGAAATTAAGGTGAAAATTACAGCTTTCACCCAGTTGGAACAGAAACATTTTTAAAATGATTCCATAAAAGGCAGGGAAATTTTTATTAAGTGTGTAAATCCGTTTATTTTTGCACAAATGTCTGTATGCAGAAACATACAGACCAAGACTAAAGTCTCTTCCACTGCTTTCAGCCAAAACAATTATCCAGACTTCTTTCCCTTTCTCTCGGACCTTCTTTTCCTATCAAATTTGTCCTCTTCCATTGCCCTGTCAGCCTTCTACAGGCTGAGTGAATCTGGAAGCAAAAATCCTAGTTCTTCCTAATCTATCCATTATTCCATGTTTACCTGAACTGTTCAGTTCTACACAAATGACAATGAGGATGTTCCTACACACAGGCCTCAAATACAAGCTCTCATTAATCACTGCAATCTAACTTTTATTTTCTTATGATGTGACAGTTTGACTACATCCACTCCACAGTATTAACAGGTTGTCAGCAGAGTACAGTTTCTCTGACTCAGACACTTCCTCCTTCTTTACTAGAACAATGTGAGAGTCTCTAAATCTACTCATGTGCAGATGAATATCAGAAGTCATTAGTGGTATGTCCTTTGCATAAATTTCAGAAAGATCAGGATTCAACTATGCCTCTTCTTTATTTTCTTTGACTAGTTGCCTTCTTTATTTCCTGAGATGATCTTTACACCGCAAGGTAGAATTGATCATCTCTACTATTCATGCTATTAACCAAGGCTTTTAAAAGCTCTATCCAGAGCCCTGTTGTGCTGGGTGCTGCTTATCACACTGATGGCATAACCTCTGATTCACAGTATCTTAGTGGTAAAGCGTCTGAGGAAGAAGGCATACACAGGCACTAAATTTATCACTTCCCTGTGTAAAATCATAGTGACCAGTATGACGGGCAAAGTTGAGCAAACACTCACTTTCCTGAAGCTGGTCATGGGTTAGTGGCTGTATGGGCAAGAAGAGGATGATCAGCACATCAGAGGTGAAATGATGCCACGTATTTATCTGGACTGTTGAAGACCTACATGGCAAACGAAAATCTCAGCTCAATACTGAGAATTGTTAACTTTAATAATCTCAGATCTAGTATTTCACATGCAGATATGACCAGCTTTCCAAGAGCAGAAAGGAATTAAGTTTCCACAGCTTAACATGAATTCAAACTGTGTACAAAACTACTCCCTTCTGCAATGCTTAAACCCGATATTTTGCTTAGAAAAATATTGAAAAAATATATTTGGTTATTAGCTTTGCAGAGGAACTAGGAATGAGAAAGGAAAACAGGTTTCCTTATTGCTTCTATCTCAGCCAAAACTTCCCCCAGCATAATTTAAAAAGTTAAAGGGCTGCTCAAAATAAATGGGCACCAGTAACCAATGAACCTGCTGCTTAGCTCCATGCAGGATTATTTTGTTCTCTCCTATTTGAAACAAGGGCACAGAGAAAGAGGCATTTGCTGGATCCTAGATTGTAAGGGCAGCTTCACTGCCAAAACCAGCAGAGTTAAGGCCAGATACAGGTATGTTTCCTCATACTGAATATTATTCCCCCTTCCCAAGTAATTTCATTGATTTCAGTAAGGAAGACTTGTAGAGTGAAATGTGCTGCTTGGCATTAATAAGTAGAGTAGAACCTACTTTCTAGATCCTATGCTTTTAATAGAGTTACTTAATTTTGCCTTATACAACTACTCTTTCAAAAATTCTGACAGCTGTGCTTTGCGTTATAAGTTTTTCAAAAGGCAGAGTGCTAAGCTAGCCGAAGAAAATGCTTCACAAATCTGACATGTTCAAACTATCCACATCAAAAGATTACTTTTTTATCTTGAATTTATTCTGCAAAAGGACTCTGGGGGGTTTATTTCGAAAAATGAAAAATGGGCCAGCAGAAATGATGGTGTACAGCTCCTATTTATCTGGTTTACAGCTATCAGTTTGATTGCTGGAGTAGCAATGGAGAAACTAGATGTTTTCTTGAATGTGATATAACAAACATTCTATTAATACAAAGGGAAAATAGTTAAAAGCAGGAAGATAACCCAGAGATGCCAGATATTTTATTTTACGAGCAATAAGATATTTGACTCCAGAGATCTCTTGAATTTAGCTGCAGAAGATACTGCTTCTGTAACAAGGAAAGCAAAGTGGGGTTTTGGTCACTGCAGCTCACACCCAGGTCTATAAATGCAGCCTACAGTTGATTTCAGTGTGCAGCCGTGCAGCTGGCTGTGCATTGCAGGGGCAGAGCAGTGGACAGGCTGCTCACTCTGCCACAGGGACGGCAGCCCTGGCAGGGGCAGGGGGGCAGCCACTGCTCACATGGGAGTGCTCTCTCTTTTCCCTAACTTCCTCAGGCTAAATCAAATACACTTTCTAATGGACTGTTGCCTGAATTATCGCGTAAAAAGTTCAACGCGTTCTAGGCACCAGAAGCACAATTAAAAAGTCTTCCCTAATAGGATATCAGGTATTTTTAACAGCCAATTTCTTTGATCACAACAATTTTAATTTAACCACTGATGTCTGCTTAACGTGGGCTGTGATCATTGAAGCTGTTCTATTTTCTGAGCAAAATGGGAAGTGCATGTAGGTACCTCTGCTTCTGTTACAGACACGTTGGAACAGCTTGCGGAGAATACAAATCTGTCTGATGATCAAATTACAAACCAGCAATAACAGGATAAAGAAACACATTTGATGCGTTATTGCAGTTAAGTGAGAGCAAGGGCAGTCATCAGAAGTCATGTGTATCCTGTCCTGCTACAGCTTTTAGAAAAATCAGAGAGCAGTTAAAGTTTGTGAGACAACTAATTTATTTTTTTATGCTTTCTTCCCCAACACTAGTTGTGTTTAAAGGATTGCCATCAGAAACAATCAGTGGAGATTTAAACAAACCTCAAAAGCAGCAAGTAAAACAGGTCTTTTATGATATTTGAAAATTTCTCCTTTGTGATAGAAACTCTAGACTGCACACATGGTGCCTTCAGGACACCAACTGAGAATAAAGCTGCTTTCAGAGGTAGTAAGTGATTTCATTCTATTAATGTCCAGGTGATTTGTGGTGCCCATTACAGCATCACTAATGTGATGGCAAACATTTCCTGGGCATGCCATGTTTTCAGTGTTCTGCAGAACATAGTCAGCTCAAGTGCTTGTACAGTGCCTGATTGGAAAAGACAGCCCCTGGGGTTCATTCTTTTCATCAGTCAAATACTAATTCTGAAACAAAAGGGGATCTTTTTATTTCCAAAGATGCTGAAACAAACCCAGCATAAGGGAGTAGAAGGACACAGTAGAAGACCCTACAAAGCAGGTGTATAAGTCAATAGAAACAGTCACAGACATTTTATATTTACCATTCCTTTCATATAATGCTTGTCATATGTTTGTTCCATATTCTTCCTAGTTGAAAAAGCAAGTTGATATTTAAACTCTGTATATATGTGTGTCACTATTTAATTACGTCAGAAAAGGCAAGGACAAAGGGAGGCTTATAATTTGAGTGGAAAATGGAGATACTCCTGGAAAAATATAATCAAATATGCCCACTGCAGACAAAGCCTTCAGGGATGTCACTTAACCACTGCCCCCCTCCAGGGAAAACAAGTCAAACTTTATCTGCCTAAAGATGAATAAAACATGGCGCTACCCAATGAAAGTGCATCTATTCCACATCGTTTTGCTCCATGGGGAGAATAAGGAACTTATGCCCCGTGGGACTGAAAAGAGGCAGCTGCCTGAATCACAGCCTTCCCCACAGCTCCCAGGTCCTGCAAGTGCTGGGACATCCTGTGTGACGGCACCTCATTGCTGTCTGTCACCAGGAGAAGCCCGGGTAGGGCAGCAGTCCTGCAGAGAGGGCAATCTCTCTGGCTCAGACTTCACACATTGTGTGAGGAAAGTGCTGAGGAAGTGGCATGGCACCTGCAGGAGGTGAAAACAGGGTGCATTATGGCTTGAGAAGTCACAATTCAGAGGTATCAGTATAACGGCCCAAGAGAGCTGTTCCGCTGGAAAAACCTGGTTGTGCAGAGAAGCAGACAGGAGAGACAGGTCCTTGCGTCTGCCTGTGGTGCACAGGGCTGATTCCAAAGGCTCTGTTTCCTAGCAGGAGTGTATAATGAAAGCTCCATGTAGGTTGATGTCTAATGTTACCTGGGCTTTCTCTCTGGGGCATTGCAACAGGAGTGTAGGCACCAACTGCAAGCGAGAAACAAGACTGTGGTACAGTGAATGAAGCTCTGGAGCACAATGAAAATACGTAGAGGGATGAGCACAACTGCAGGTCACTGAGCAGTCCTGCTAATCAGCTGTCTTCCTCCTACTGCCTTACACTGCACTTGTTTCCTACTGACAAACTACGATTTGGTTTGTATTTTAGTGATATAGCAGAAGAAATTATTGAGGAGTTGGAATAATTACATAAAGCAATATTATTTTAGAATGAAAATACCACTTTATAAACTCAGTCAAGATTTGGATTCTATGTAAACCAACAGAAACTTTAAAAAGAATGATAGGGTAAAATCAATATTGATTATTAGGGGTAAAAGTGCTATAATTGAGGCCATAAAACCTTTTAAGATCCAACTAAAATTTTCCAGTAAAGCTACAATAAATTATTCCTAAAGAAGTAGAATATTTGCATGGAATTCAATGTCATGAAGAGCCTGGTTAATGAAAAAAAAAAAAGTACTATTACTGATTCTGCCATGAAGGCTATTATGAGAGGAGGATTAGTGTAGTTATTTTGGCAAGTTACCTTTTTCTACCAGTATTCCATTGCATTCTACAGAAGTCTCCTTTTAAAATCTCTACATGCTCTTAAGACCTCACTTTTCATTACTGCTTGTTTTTCTGCTTCTCAGACCTTTCAAATCTGACATATTAGCTCCCTTATTATAGCTCAGCAAGAGCAAGCCCTTTTAATTTATGGAGGGCCCTAATTTTTATAATCTGATATCAGTACAGGCTGTAAATCTTTTTAATGATAAAATAAATGGAAATCTAACATGGCATTTTTGTCATCACTTCTTTAATAGTTTCTATCTAGGTTTTTTGGATTTGTGATAAGTAGAATTATGCAAAGGAATAAAACCAAATAATATTGTGAATCTACATTTACAGTGTTTGGGGGGTCAAGTCATTTATGCATTATTCCAGTTTTATCTGAAAATAACTTGAAGGTCATGGGTTTAACGGGTAGCATGCACTGATTCTTTGCTGTTCAGTGGAAGTACATCCTAGAAGTTTTACCTGCTATCAAACAAGGAAGCAGCCATAACTAAATCAGCTTATATTTGTCACTTACATACAGTCAAAAGTTTGTGATTTGTTCCACAAACACAGATGTTTTTGATTATGCTGGCTTCAAAATCAGATGCTGCAAAATCAGATCTTACACTCATGAAGGGGAAATTATCCAGAAATTGAAGCTGAAGGAGAGGATAATATCCTCACAGTTCAGGGATGCTTCTTCGTGTAAACTGACCACTGACTTGTAAGGGGTACCTGTAGGTTTCCATGTGAAAATTAAGCCTTTACTTTTAACCTAGGAAGACCTGTGCTGCCTGAGAAACAAAAGCCTGAAATACTGCTTCTCCTACCTTTGTGCTCTAAGATCAGCAAAAGGTCTTATGTAAAAAGGAGAAGACGTTCCAGGATGAGCCAAACAAGACTTCTAAACCTGCACTTCCATGAAACTCCTCGATTCTGATGGGTTGCATAGGACAGGGCATCAGGATAGACCTTCAGGAGGAGCAGTTGATGATATTAGATGAACTGTTAGTTTAGTGGTCAGGATTTATCCTTGTTTGATGAGATGTGCTTAGAAATACTATCTGATACAGGCTTTCTCTTGTTACACTACCTACATCATGTGACTAATATTTACATTCACTTTGGTGAATTCCACTGTGCAAAGGTAATTATCACAGTGGTTGTTTTATGTTGCATTGGATTTCAGATGTATAGGAGTTCTCTGAAGGAGCATATTAGTATGATGTGTATGTACCCAGCCCTGGCTGGTAGCTGAGCTGCTTCATGGTGGTACTAGCACTCTGCATCTCCTGGGTGCTTCTGTTTGTGTAGAAGGCTGAACTAACCATGCCATGATGTGCCACGTAAGCTAGTGTGGCCTCACAACCCAAGATACTGTGCATGAACTACCTCTCAGCACACCCACAGAAGACCTCCTTGTATGGTGCTCTCTGCATAAAGAGCAGCACCTCTCTTGTTGTGCTCACTCTGTGCAGCTTCCAGGACATGTGGAATGATTTGGGGATGGAGGTGTTCACCACTGTGCAGCCACAGGCTCCTGTACAATCATCTGTTGGACTTAACAGTGACATTTGGGAGAGAACGACTTTGTCTGAATGCAGGGCCTTGCTGCAGATGGATCTGTACATGGGAGTTTCTCTCCAAAGTGTGCCAAGAGCATGGAATTTTTCACATTGGGTTCTTATGGTTTCACACCACAAGGCTTGAGCCTAACATGGTTCGGGAAAAGATTTGGGATGGGAAACTGGTGGGTGGGTTTCATTAAATTAATTGGTGGTAAGGCAGCCTTCTGCTCTGCAGCTCCCACCATCTGGAACAGCCTTTCTTTATTTCTCTACCTCATTGACTCTCAATCTCATTTCAAATCTCAGTTGAAAACATCTCTCTCTGTGCATTATACCCTGTAATTTCTCTTTCCTGTTATTATTTCTTTTTATCTCTAACATGTTTTCAAATGGAACATAAGAGTTACCACACAACATTAAGTGATGCAGGACTGTTACTATGATCTGCATCAGGCCAAGCAGCAGCAAATGATCATTTTTCCCACTAGAATATAAATAGATTTAAATTACCCAGATGTATGTCAAATGTGTCCCTTAATATGTACATTACAATTGTTGTTTTAATGAATGATTTTGTGGGAGGCTTCATTACTTTTACTTGCAGTGTCCTCTCGTCAAAAAGTTGCCTTAAAAATTAGAAATCATTCTGACTATTAAGCACTCCAAACACTACGGGATCTTTGTGTCTCTTGTTTGTAACAGTGTATCTCTACTACAATGAAAAATATCACTATAAGTCATGCATATATGTCAAAACAGCATTAACCTGACAAACATAGGTTGCTTGGACTGTAAAGTTTGTAGGCTTCAGCACTCAGTGTAAAGGTACAAAGAGGGTTGAACTATGTATGTGTTGACAATGATGGCACTTACATGCTGCGGAACTTTTCAGCCAGAGCACGTGGGAATGGGGGTGGAGACGGGAAGAAGGTGTAAACAAGTAGTCACATTTTGCCTCATAATAAATCAACTGTCTCACACTAAATCAGGGTATCTGTGAAAAGGGAATGGGTACTACAACTGCAATGAACTATCATTCAAGTACTAATAGAGCAAGGACCCAGATAGGCTGTTGTCCAGATAGGCCAAATCTTGAATGGTGGTCACCTGAGTGCCTAACAGGCATTGCCCAAATGGGAATTTGATGTTATGAGTCTGTGAAGGAATCGGAGCAGCAAGTTTATAGGGATAAGTGACATTTTATAGGAGTGATTGTCATCACTAAGAAAAAAAGACACTTGAACATTTGAGTGCATGAACCTTCCTTCTGGCTTGAAATAGAAACTGTAAATGTCAAAGGGCAATAGCTCATGCCATCCCCAGATTGCCTCTTTCTTGGGAAACACTCACTCTCAAGAGACTACCAGAGCAGAGACCACAGTATAGAGATGGATCCTCTCATGGGTTTCCTTTTTCCTTGATTATGGCTCTCTCTTCCCCATGCAAAAAGGTACAATGATTTTCTGTGACTCATAGGTAGGCAGGGAGTGTTCACCATGGTCCCTGTGTCATGAACACAGGGATCTGCCTTCAGATCTGCCACACAGCTGAATCATTCAGCTTGAGCTAAGATGTTCCACTTGGGAAGTAAGGACAGAATTTAATGGCTTCTCTAACAACATCAGTGATATTAAGATTTAGTTTTAAAGAATGTGTATGTGCAAAGTCCACATAGCTGCTTTATCTCCCAGAGGTAATGGTAACTTCTAGGAAGATCTTCTTTGAAAGTATCAAGGTATATGAGCCTATTATAAAGGGGTCGTGAACAGACGTTAGGACATTTTGTTATTTCTGTATAAAGTAGTCTTTGTGCAAGACCTATGAATGTGCTTCCTAATGTGGGATTGTCCCAAGCAGTTCAGGACATGTGGTAGAGTAATGTGGAGTGGACTGAAATCACTGATCATAAACCATCTTGAAAAGAAAAATATGTGTGTTTACTGCCAGAGATTACTGGGAGTAAAAACCTGTTTTAAATCAAGAACTGGAGCCATTTCAATTCCTTAAGCTAGCTTTGGTTTAGCCTGGAAGTTAGCCCCGCTGTTAAATCTAAAGCATCAGATTTAGCTCTCTGTAAAAGCAAAGTAGCATAATAATTGAAGTATAATCTTCTTTAAGTACTTTTTAAACATGGACATTGACACTACAGGATTATACCTTTTATGTCATATACTTATTTGCTGAATAAGTTCTTGTAACAAGATAATAGCAGCTGGGGGTCCAATCCTACCAGATTTTACACATTCCCTGCTCTATTTGAGTTGATGCAAATTGGAATTGAGGGCTCTACCTTGCTAAGGTTCAGGGTCCATTTGCTGCAATTTTCTTCTCTACTGTTCTCTTCAACCTTTTATCTGTAGAAGGTAAAAAAAGGACCTCAACAGACAGATGGTCACCTTTAAAGTGCAGTCATCTTGGATGATAGCTATTCTTTTAAAAATCTGCTGCTCAAGCTCTTTAATTATTTCTAAGCATATCGTCCAGATCTCCATATAGAAGCCAGTGGATTTCTGAGAATATTGCACACAAATCTGTTAATTAGCCTCCTAATCATGCCTGATCAAGGCAACATTGCAAGTTGTATTTTATAGAGCGTTATTTTAGTACTGTTTTGTCGTGGCTGGTCTTTTTTCTAATACTTAGAAGTGCTTCAGTCAATAACTGTGGGGATATGTCTGCTGTGAAGAGACATCTGTTTACTCAATAGATCTTTTTATTTAATTTTTAATAGAGCTTTTCTAATTTGGCTTGACCATTTGTTGTTAATGTTTTTATAATGATTACAGTAGCTATAATTCATATCTAATGATTTTTTCTAAATCTATAAATATCACTTATTAAAAGATAAAAATTCAATATTTCTTGTACTAGCCATTACAAAAAACTCAGCTATTGTAAAATGAAATAAATATATTTCACACCTGTACTGCACAGTTCAAAAAGATAAACCTAAAGAAACACTTTTGATACCAACAGATTTATGTTATCTACCTACTTAAATAATGCAGAGTGGAATTTGGCCCTCACTGTACTGTATTGTAGCATGGTTAAATTTCTGCACTGCACCCTAACCCTAACCCTAACCCAAAAAAAAAAAAAAACAAAGCAAAATTTTGCAAGTTTTTTTAAAAAAAACCAAAAAAACCTATAAAAGGGAAGCTGATTTTATTGGTTTTAGAAAATACCTTGAGATACAAAGAGCCAGATTCTGATGTCTGCTCTCCTGCTATAGTTCAGTGATTAGATGAATGGTCTATAGGAAAGTATGGGATGAATTCCTCTGCCAATTACACATTTGTGCATTTGGAGTAATTCTAAGGAAGTAGTGCAATTTAAAACTGCAAATAAATATAGGCTCAAAATCAATTTCTTCACTTACCTGCCAAAATTGAGTTCAGGGTTCAACATATGCAGCACTTTTTCCATCTAAAGAATTCATAGCACTTTACAAAGGTGAATTAATATTACCCCCACTTAAGAAGCTGAAAGACTAAGACAGACAAGTGTGTTGGACAGAATCCGTGCCAGACTGGGCTAGAGATTTAAGATGGTGCTTTTTCAGTCTTGTTTCCTCACTCCTGTACTGGAGTTCTGAAGGAATGTTGGGAAGATTGGGAAGAAATACCTATAATATGGGGATGTTGCCCTTTCTTTCTTTCTTTCTTAGCATGATTTTTTAAAACCAGTTTTATACAGAAAGAGGATGAGTGTGTGCATTATTCACCCAAGTAATTTTTATATATATATATATACTGAATGTGCCCCAATAGTTATGCCCAGGTGCTGAGCTTACAGCTTCCAGTTGGTCAATGATGAACTACAGTCCAGTTTGGTAGTAGACTTAATTACTTGGCAGTATGCAGGTTAATTTAATTTTTCCCTGAGAGAACTTGTACTCCTGGGCCATATTTTGTCAGCAGAATCAGCCAGGAAGCAAGCAGCTTGATGGAAGCCTGTTTTCTGTGGACTGATGAAGCGTTCAGTGGGAGATACTATGTGAGTCCGGGAATTTCTCCCCAGGATGTGGTCAGTCTCCTCTGCAAACTGCCAGAAAAGGGCACTCTCACAATGATTTCACCCTGTAGAGTACATTTACTTGCTTTAGACCAGTTCTTAGGTGATGATTTCTCCATTACACATGACATTTCGGTTGGTAGACCTGACTGAGACATTTTTCTCCTTTTTTTTTTTTTAAATTCTCGAGCTGCTATCAGTGACTGAGGTGAACACTGGCCCCTCTAAAGCATCAGTCTACACAGTCGTGCTGACTTCACCTATCAAGAGTTCAAACACTAGTAAGGTAAAAAGCACAGCTTAATGAGATGAGCAGTTGTTGCAGATTAGTAGTAGAGTTTCATGTATGAATACCAACCCAGATGTCAGCATGTAGTATCTTTTATTTTCAGCATTTTCACTTGTTATATTTCTGTATTAGTTAAGTTTTCCAGTAGGGTGCTAATTTGATTATTCCCATATTATAAAGGACAGATGCAGAGATTAGATTATTTTAATTTATATTAAATGAAGTTGTAATGCAAACTGCATCGTTTCTGGCAACTGTTAGTTTTGCTGTAGAGCAACAACATAGGGAACTCCATAACAACTCTCACAACTTGTATGCAATTGAAAATACCTTTTATTTCCAGGCTTGTATCCCAGCCTCAGCAAACCACACCTGCCCTGACTTGAAGTCACCTATTACCCACACAGATGTTCAGAGAGCTTTAGTCTGCATTAGGCAGGGAAATAGAATTTCCCTTCTATTTTATTTTAATGCTTACTAACAGATGCATTAGAAAATATTGCCTAAGGTCTACTTGCCTTACACTTGGAAAAATAAAAACATATTTCTGGTATTTCTGAAATTATACAAAAAATATTAATTAATAATAATAACAACAACAAACTATAGAGCCATTATTGTACTTGACCAATTGGTTAAGCCATTCTTGCTTCATGTGTGCTTAACAATGTATGAAACACAGTAAGAACAAGGCACTGAACATGTCTGAGGACGGCTTTAAGCTGGTGGATGAGCATTAAATACTGACTAGCAGGTGATCTAAGAACAGATCTAGGCAGATGTAAGGCAGAAGAGCAAGCACTGAAGAAAGAGGGGAGAGGTTTGTTAGGGCCAGGAGGGATAAGAGCAGAGTATGAGACACTGCAAACCCACAGCTCTGCAGAAAGGGCTGAAAGAGGAAGATTTGTTGGATGTTTTCACTATTTCAGCCACACTCAAATCCTTTTGTATATTCTCCCTGTGATCATTTTTGCATTTGATTTGCCCTGACATTTGGTTATTGACATGAGGACAGCTGTATGTGCCGACCTTCACAGTAACTTTGTGAGTACCTCACACTAGAAGTCAGGGAAAGGATTAGAATTATACAACAAGGTGTTACTAAAGCTGAATATAGCTCAGCTACTAATTTCTTGCCAATATTAGTCCACAAATTGAAACATTCCTGAAAAATTGCTAAGTCCTTCCAAGAGATAGATCAGACTATCTGGAATCTAAACAGCCTGTGGAACAATGACACAGGGAAAGACTTTGTTTTGTTTCCTCAGCTGAAACAGGGAAGCAGAATGTGGAAATAATTGGTCCAAGTGGAGAGAAAGAGAAATAATTTCAGAACTAAAACCACTTAACAGATCTAATATTGACATCTAATGAGAGTGCTAAATTGAAGAATGAAACTTTAAAAAATAAAATGCACTTTAAAAAATAAAATGTAATAGTCTGGTTGCAAAACCATAGAAGTAAGGGGCAAGATAAAATTCTGGGAATCTTTTCATGATCATGATTTTTGCCTTAACTTTGACGTAGACCAAAAAAAAACAATGGAAAATAGAGCTTTTCTTGTTTTGCTAAGGAAGTTATTTGATGTTATCTTTAGTAATCCTAGGAAAATCAAAGCTGATTTCATTTAGCTATTGTTTGTTACAAGGTTTATGAAATAATATAATGAATTTCTAGACAATAACTAATTATTACTGATTACTAAGAAATAAGTCAACAAAGATATTTTCCTGTTTACATTCTTATCAGACTGTATCAAGACCATCTGCATTTTCAAGGCCTGTATCCCAAGGGATAAATAACTTGTGTTGTTCATTGAGTATACACATGCAAACATGTCATTTGCATTTGATGCACATTTACCAAACAAGAGCTAGAGAACTTAAACAGGAAAACAAGCATTAATATACAGAAAGAAAAGCCTAAACATGCAGTCACAGCAAAAAGGAAACTAAATACTTCAATGAAATGATTCTGCAGAACTATTGTACTTATTTTGCGGCATCAGTGTTTGTATGCAGAAACTGCTCTGGATGTATAATTTCTATTTGCTGCTGATCTTTTTGCAGATGTCCACCCCAAGAGTGTATGTGTTTGTGCACACTTGGGCCTGTGTGCATTCATGTGAGACAACTGCTTTGCCCAGTTCTTGTCCAAGCTGCAGAGTTCAGGTCTGGATTTTGGAAGGGAATTAATAGCTACCTAAACTGGACATTGAAAATTTTCGAGTGTGCTTATGCTTTAAAGATTCAGAGCTGATGAATAGCAACATGCTCGCTTTCTGTGCCCCACCCATTGCCATCAGTGAGCAGACTGGTCTCACTTCTGCTTCTTTCAGTCTCTGCTCCTTCAGAAACTGCTCTTGGCTGGATCTTTTGCCACAATTGCAAGGATTTTGTCCTTCTCAGCAGGCTGGGATTCTCAAACTCCAAGCTGATTTCCTCTCTGCTGTTGTTTTCACATCCCAGCCTTGAACTGTCACTGTTGCATGTTACTGGAATGATGATGGTACTGATGAGAGCATTCTAGTCCACCTCTGGGGTTTTGGTATTTTTCTTTCTTGCCTTTCCCTGATTTTCCTGGCTTCAGAAATGGATGGCTCAGGAAAGAGCAAGGTGTGCTGGAGGACAAATGCATGGGAAAAGAGGTTTCCTAGCAAAGGCAGTCAGAGCTACTGGTAGACAAGCCTTGCCCCACCTTGCATCAGGCAGGAGCTACACCTTCCCTGAGCACACAGGAATCTCCCTGTGTCCCCTTAACCTTTGGAAATGAGATCCTTATCCTGAAAGTTAGAAGAGTGCCCAGTCTTTGGTTTGCAAAAGGCACTGCAAAATAATTTTCAAGTACTACACTGTTCCTCTTGCAAGAGTCAGAAGTGTGAAAGGCCACTGAAGGTTACTAAGTTTTCCTTTAATTTATTTTTGCTCTGTCTATGGCTTGTTTATGGCTGCATTTTAAACTCTTCAAAGTCTCCTAGCATGATAGGATCTGCCATCTTTTGGCACTCTCCAGTACAAAATAGTAGTTGATAAACCACTCTGCCTGGACTGGAGACTGTCTACATACATGCCTTTGTATATGACAGCCCCTCTAGCCCCTCCTTCAGCCCCTGTCCATGGGGATGCAATCATGGCTCTCTAGGAACCAGCAGAAATGACTTGTTTGTATCTGCTGATCTTTGATTTGATGACAGTGTTTGTCTGCTTAATGAAATCACAGCGTCTGTGAAGCTTAGCTACAAAATTATTGTGTCTTTCACTTTCATAGTGCCCATAATTGGCTTGAGTTGTGCCTTATGTGAGCTACATTATGTTAAAAACACAGCTAATTCAAAATGGAGTGAAATACCCTTTTTAGCTGGTGGATCAATATGGCTTAGTTGAGTAAAAATCCTTGGAGGGCTAGTGGGAGATTATGTGTCCTGAAGAAGTAACAGGCTTCCTTGTGGCAGTGAGAGCTAGTGTGCTGATCACTGCAAAGGCTTGATTAATGGAGTGATTAAAGCAGCAGAGGGTTAGTGCTCTGGCAGCTGGGGCATAGGAAATGGGCATGGAAACTACTGGGAGAGGGGAAATACACAGTTCCAGAATCACAGGGCTGACTTGCCCTAGCAAACACTTTGATGTTGGAGGTGGGGAAGGATGAAACACATCAGGCAAAAAGAAAAAAAAGCCTCCCACCCCCCCTTCCCCCTTCCCAGCCTTCTGCATACAAGGGAAAGCCCCTGACTTTGGCTCACTTAGCAGAAGGCAATAAAGCTTCCTATTATGAGGCTTTCTCTGATGTATCGTAACTGGTCTCAGGCTCCAGAAATCTGATCCCTCAGAACAAGACTTACAGTAGATGTTAATAAACTCTCTAGCCCAGCAATGCTGTGAACAATGCCCTATATGGGCCCAGGAAAACTTAAAATTCAGACACATTCTTTATTCTTCCTCTTTCCAATTCACTGTTGAAACCCTGTTTCTTTCTCCTAGGCTACTTCACTTTTAAATAGAGGTGAGCCAAGCTCAGACTACTTGTGCTTAAGGAATTGATTCCCCCCAAGCTACGGGCTGAGAGCCAACTTCTTTTTTTGGGTCCTTTGCAATGGCAACAAATCTATGTGTGGTTGTTTGAGTTGGTCCCATTAAAGATAAGGATCATCTGCAGAGCTGGAACCTGCATCTGGAGTCAAAATTCCCAAGGCTCAAAGGGTTTAGATCAGATGTCTGGGAACGGAGCCCTCCTTGTTCGCTTTAGACATATGATCTAAAAAAACTTCAAACTTGTAAGTCCTCTCAGATTAACCTCATCTGTGAGAAGCCTGAGGATTCACATTCTTGGCTTACTCGTGTGACTTCTCTGTGCCTCACATCACCACAGTTGATTAGAAATACTTTCTTTATTAACTTTCAGCTCCTGTCTCATGCATGAAGGTTAATAGCTGAGAATATCCTTAGAGAAGGTACCTTGTATTTAATAAATGAAGACCAGAACGGGGCATGAGAAAGGGAATAAAATTCACCATCAGTCCACTAGAGGGTAGCTCCCGTCAGAGCACAGCTGAAAGCCTTCAGCCCAACCCAAGACACAGCATGCTGGACTCCCTGAGCATCGCATGACGTGACAAAGCAGCACTAGCAGTCTTTCTCCCCGCCTGTTACCCTCAGTGAACTCCCATTTCTAATTTAACAACCTCAACAAAACCATCAAAATTCTATAACGACTTTCCTAGAGAAAGATAGGAAATTATCACCCGAGAACAGTACACATCTGAAATAGTTAGACCTTTAAACAATAGACAAATGGCCACTAAACAATGGCATTTAAATATATAACCCAGATTAACAAGTTTAAGTCCCCTAATTTTATATCCCTGGTATATTATTTATAGTATTTGTGGGTTACAAACATTGATATGAAGGAGATAGTTGATGTGCATTATGTGGGAAGCATTTACATTATATATAATGCATAAAGAAATCTACACAGCCTTCAGCATGCCAGCTGTTTCTGTTTATGACACTGAGTTATTCATGAAATTCAGGAAGACATTTTGTAGTAAAATATGCTACCTGCTTACTTTTAAACTGCTGGAGCTGTCTGTCCGTCTTGCTAAATAATTAAGGGAGCAATTCAAAATTAACTATCACATTTCAACCCACCTTTTCCCTTCATCAATTCTTTCCTGTAAGAGGAGCCAGAAACTAGAGAAAAATATGACTCACAGGGGCTGTTTAGGTGTTGCTGTCATATGTACAGAAGGTAAAGAGAATGATAATATGCCTTTCCTGTCTGTAATAGTGCTCACTGTAGCAAACCTTTCTGCGTGTTACAGTAGAGTAAATGGGGTGTTTAATTTGGGATTCAGTGTAGTCTGGAGTCAAGGTGCAGCAGTTTTATTACAGAACACAATTTTATTGGAAGCTGAAGATTTAAATTCCACCATACATACATATATACATGGAAGTTCTGCTTTGCAGATACAAGCTAATACACATACACACACACACATGCCGAGTTCTCGTATGTTAAACACACTCTCTGATTTTTGATTTGAAGGAACCAAGGGATTATGCCATATTTCTGCATTTTCTAGTGCACTGTGAAACCTCGTTAGAATGCAGGCTCCTCCAGCCATCAAGGAAAGAAAACACACGCACTCATTCAGAAGGAGCAAGCGCTATTTTTCATTTCCTCTTTAGATTTTTGACAGTACCCGCAATGTCTCCAGTTCATGACCCTCAGAAAGAAGCTTTTGGGTTTGGAAAATATTTTCTTTGTTTAGCTTTTTCCCAGCAAACACATCATACCCCACCCCCTTCCCCCAGAAAGGTGCTGGGATCATGTAATCGTTTCTCCTTTATTTAGTTTAAATCTTAAGACAGAAGTCTTTCAATAGAACGATTTTCTGGCAAGACCACCATATGATGTGTATATTTGGAAATCAAATTATTTAGAATTATGACCATGTCATCAAAATAAGCCATTTTGAAATGCACTGCTAGCTCTCCAAACAGATTGTATGGGGAAAATTGGATAACACTTGGCTTGAGCGCTTAGAAGTCAGTAAAATCAAAACACTAGGGACCGTTTCATTTCATTTTCTTCACAATACAAGCCCACCTCCTCCCGTGCGGGGGCTGCGGGCGGTGAGGACCCGGGGGGAGCCCGAGCCCCGGCCCCATCCCCGGCCCTGCCCGCGCAGCCGCCAGGTGGTGCCCGCAGTTTAAGGACATCTGCCCGCTCCTGTTTTCCCAAAGATTCAGAGAGATAAATAACACTTGAGCGGGAATCCTGGCGCAGACAGGATACTTAACAACCGCATATCTAAAAACGTAAAGCTTTTACCTACCCCGGTACAATAAACCTGGCTTTAAGAGCCTTGTTATTCCTAGATTTAATAGCTTAGTCATTTCTTTTTTCTATTTACAACCCTTGCAACCCAAAGAGAGAAAAATAATATTGTTGTGCAGACCATAAATACAGTTGCTGTGGATCTATTTTATATGGGGGACACTACACACAGATTCTCAGCTGCAAGTGTATTTGTGTACCATCCGTGGTTACCCGCACGCTGTGAAGCTGCTTTCTCTAACGCGCTACAGTAGCTGCATACCTGGGTGAAAGGAAATTGTTTCTTCACGGGCAAAAGAGGATGCTCATCCTGCTGTGGGTAATCACAAGCAATTTCCATTTCGTTAGCATTTTCCTCACCTTCTTTCGTGGAGCTCTCTGATAGCTAGCTGGTGGTAGCCCAAGGTCACTGCCTGCTTTGGCTGCTATTTTGCCAGCAACATATTTAAGCTGAAGTGTGGAATAAACTGTTTGCATCCAACTGTTTAAAAAAAACTGAGGCTGAACACATCCCTTATGGAAGACCGATACTAACAGTCAAGTATAAATTCCTTTATTCTCATGTGCACATAGCTTAAGAATGAGCTTATGCCTAGATCTTGCCAATGACCTCAACCTTGATCTGGAGGGACCATTTATTCGAGAGCAAAACATTCATTCTCTGTACAAACTGGTCCTAAGACCTGTGTGACATTTGGTCCTCTATTAATAAACACACAAGACACAAAATTACTGTGATTTTGTCCTCTTACCATTTGGGTTGTATGTCATGCACACAGCACTGTGGCTACTCCTGAGAAACTTTAAATTAGAAATTAACATTTAGTGGCTTTGTAGGTCCCACAGAGGAATTACGAGCAGTCCTGAGGCGACTGAGGGCTGTGAAAGCACAGGGAAGCAGGCACAAAGGCAAGCACCAGCGAGAGAAGACGGCCTTTTTTTAGCTGGGGTGAGGGCAGTTTTCATGACCGCACGATGAGCGTGCACGACGAGTGAAATGCAGGTCCCTGTTCATCAAAATCAGAGGAACCACCATTTTGCAGTCCACATGCAACAGCAAGAAAATGGTGGTTCACAACGGCCAGCACACCCGACAGCACCGGAGTTCCTCTGCTCACTCAACAGCCCTGCTCTTTTTTTAATTATTATGAAATGGCAATAGATTTTAGATTAGGAACGAGACAGGAAATGAGGGGAAAATCCTATGTGCATCTGGAAAACACACAGGGTAAAAATTAACCTTAAAGCTCAAAAAAACCAATATATGTATACATGTGAGAGCAGTCTCCATGTGAATTTTCTAATAACAGTAAGGTGTATCTTCATCTTAAAACATGTAACTTTAAGCAGATTTAACATAATACGTGCTGCTGTGTTGCTGCAGAAGCCAATGAAATATTTTTTGAAATAAAGCCATATAGCAGAAATAATTACATTCAACTCTGAGCAGGAATTAGCCTGGCACTGCAAATGATGAGCCCTGCTTTATAAGAAAAGGACTTTTTAATACGATGATTTGGCAATTTGGAGGGATGGTTATTTTCATTTTAACAGGCCTCTGCTTAGTGTATGTCTCCCTAGGGATGTAATGAAGGTTAACAACTTACACGTGGGAAGAAGGGATTTTAGTGATTAGGGAAATTGCAGGCTCCAGTTTATGGGGGCATGTATGTGACAGAAAGAGAGAAAGAGATTCCTCCCCATTTCAGATACGGCTGCACAAAATGCATGTAAATGTGAAACTTTTCTAGGAAAAACCCATATGTAATACAGATAATAGTACACCAGGCGCTGAACTGAATGGCAGATACTGCCCCTCAGACTCTTCACTGGTGTCAGATCAGGTGTCAAAGCAGGGAGGGATAGTCCACTTCCACCAGTGCAACAGCATGGTCTACCTTACCAGAAGTCTTGTCTTGACAAAACAACGTAGACCACTTTTGGGCTTAAGCAATCATGACTGGCAATTCAGAGGGGCAGAGCTTAACCTCTTTCTTTTGTATATTCCAGTAACATTTTTTCATTGAACTTCGTATGCATTCCATGAAAACTGAATTCAGATCTTAGAAGAAATTCCAGCTGAATTTTTTACTGCAGTGTTTTACTTTATAAGATTTGTTATTAAATTACTTTATAATTGATTTGGTATTAAACAGCAACTCAGAGCCCTGCTTTCAACCAAAACCAGCTGTCCACTTACATTTCTGTGCATTCTTGACCCAGTGTGACAATTACCAGGGGAAAAACATCCCTTTACAATATTGAATGCAGTCCTGCGCCTGGACATTCAGCAATATTCATTGGCCTGTATAATTTAAACAAGAGCAGTTTGTTAGCCTAATAAATCCAAGATTTGGGCTGAAAAATAAAGGTGCTGTCAATAATCCTTTAGCCAGATAATACAAAGGGGATTATGTGATTATTCTGTCAAAAAATTAGGTTTCATGCTTTTAATTGGCATCATATCCTGTCATGAGTCTGTAGGGTTTAAATCACAGTCCACCATGTTAGAGTGAGAAGGAAGCCTAATAGTTAATCCTTTCATCCAAGAGCCTGAAGGGTTTTTATGTGAAGTCCTAATTTCTGTTAAAATACTTCCAAAGAAAGACAACAGGAAACAGTAAACATGGCAACACCACAAATATATTTCTGACTATTTCTGTCAGCGTTCAAAGAATAAGTTGTACAGGCTGGAAAGGAAACTGCTGTATCATTAAAACCCAAGCAGGCTCAAACAGCCACCCTTTTGTAAGCCCCCCTCCCTACCATCTCTCATAAATCTTGTTTCAAACTCGACTAAAGTCATGGATTGACTTTGCCTCTTGCAGTAATGGCTTGAAACTGTTGTGCATCACAGCTCTGTGTTCAAAGGGAATCAGGAGTATTTAAAAACAACTTCTGGTGCAGGATGCAATTATAACTGACAGCCAGATGTCTGCTCTGTCTGGTACAGCAAGCCTGGAAGAGATTGCAAATGGTCTTGAGACCTTTGGATCTAAACACCGCGTCCGAGTGAGTGATACACAGATAAACAACAATACCACAAATCACTGACACCAGCCGAGGGGTTGCTGGTACTGATAAAGATTTTAGATGTCGGGAAGCAGCTGACCCTTCCACCCTCCCCTCTCTTATTTTTAACTGCACCAAAACCAAAGTATGTTAGTGGAAAAAGGCTCAGACCACAAAGTGTGTTTATACATCCACTGCCAGAAGTTCATCTCGCAAGGAAAGTCTCCTAAGCAATCGTTTAGTTTACAGAGGCTAATTGGATCGTAGTGAAAGATATTTGATATTTTGATTAAATTATACATCTGGAGCATTTGCAGTAAGATCTATAATATAGGGTGATCCCCCCAGATATATTACCAACCAAAAACATTTTTAAATGGACTAATACTAAAAATGGACCCCCTTCTGTCTCCACAGTCTGAATTGATTATTAAGTACAAGAGGCGCTGCTTTGATGTCAATGTATGTTTCTTATAGTAGGAATTTTTAGAGATCTCTCTCTTCTCAGAGCATCCTACTTCATGTATCTTATGTGAGGCATGTACACAGACCTACTGACTTATTAAGTACTGGTTTACATGGGGAGTACACGGAGAACTGTACAAAGCTTTCAGGAAAGCAGCACTTATCCTCATATCCTTTACTAATATTTACTATGAGACCAAACAACTAAGAGGTTTTAAAAGTCTCATTGATTTTCCATGGGCAGTGGATCAGGTCCTGCCTGGTTCTGGTGGTATTTTTAAAAGAATATGCTGTTAAATTGACAAACAATCACCATACCATAATGTTAGCCTACAGGGGAATGGCTGAAGAGCATTTGGATGGTAACAAACTGAAGCAGTGAAGACATGTGAGTAATGTGAACAAAATGTAAGTTAATTATTCAGACACTTTAAAAGTAAGTCTTATATTTGATATGCCTTTATGACAACCTTCACCCTGTGATATTGTTACTGTCTTTAAAATATCTGATATCTGATAAAAAGTTTATCTGGTTTGAATTATCTTCCGTTTTGTAGCAGGATTTATAGAATTTATGGGGAAAAAAAAAAAGAAAAGAAGCTGTGTAGGAGGCATTTCTTTCTTATATCCCAGTGAGAAAATTCACTGCATCACTTTATCACAGGTCTTCAGTGTGTCACAAAGACAGGTCTGTGCAATATTATTAGAATGAAAGATAAGAGACTCCATAATACAAAGATGTCATCAGTGATGGGAAAATTCCAATTTTGAAAGAGGACCCCATTCCAAATATCAAGCTTGAAGGATTTAGTATCTTGAAACATTTTTCAGGTCGGTTCAATGTCATTGTGATAAAAAGGATGTCACTTAAATCACAGCAACCTGATGTGCAAAGTTGTCCTGCTGGATGAATTGACAAAACTTCTGCTCACAGAAGACTAATTTCAACTAGTTTAAAAACTGACCAGACCCCTGCACATCATTTGAGCTAAACCTACCTTATAGACTTTATGGTGAAGGAAGACCAAAACCCTTCTTTGTAACTTCATTCCATCACTGGCTCTCTATCCCTTCTGTTTGACTCCCATTCCCACAACAGGCACTGCTTATTTGGACATCACCACAGTCACACAGCAGGAGTGGCATTGTCCTGTGGAGGAGTCATAGCAGTGAGACTGGGCAGTGGGGCATCAGCTCAGGCACTGCTGTAGGACTGCACTGCACAGGCTGCAGTTCACACATGCTTCAACACACCTTCAAGCCAAGAGAAAATGCCCCAAACTTATGCTACATCCCAAGAAACTGCTCCATTAGTAGAAGTGTTAGAGCATTGCAAACCACATCTTTTTGTAAGTGTGAGTGAAGACAAGGCCTCAGAATTCCCCATGGGAAATAAAGAGTTGTCAAGAGTATGGATGTGAAAGGAAAGACTGTCAGGTTTGAATCTTCTGTGAAAAGCCAGATCACACAGAGGGAGGGACCTGGGGCCTAGTGGTGGTGATATTTTGGCCAGCATTGAAGTCTGGGGAATAATTCATGAGAATCTAATATATGATAATATGTAATTCAAGAAAGCCTCTGGAGTCTTCTTTAAATCAAACTAGCACATGAACAAGTGATGAGTTTTAAGCATTCCAGCTTCTTCAAGTTTGTCATTTTAATAAGCTTTGGATGGTCTCATAGCCCAAATCCATCTGTGTTGAATTTTATTTTGTTTGTAATAATTTTTAAAGCTAATGATTACTATGTAACATTATGTATGGGACTCTTCTTGGAGACAGTCTTTATTTATATGAGAAACCTTGAAAGAGCTACTACCAGTGTTCATTGTTTCAGTACTTCTAAAAGGTATTTTAAGATCCTGGTAATTCTCATTGATATGGGAGATATAAATATCTCCTCACCTTTGCCTCAGAGTGCATCAGGAAAGCAATACACACAGATCAAAAGGGACAAGAAAGCATTCAAGTTGTATTAGCCCTCCCTCTCCCCTCAAAACTTCCCAGCAGCATGGCTGGGACTATGCAAGGAGAGACGGAGAAGCAATGTGGTTTGAGAGACCAGGGTGGGCTGCAGACAGTCTCCATAATGCTCTCTTAAAGGCAGAATTTGAGTCAAAAAGATAATTCTTGAAATTGTCCCCAGCCACCCAGAGGAAAACATAGCTTCCTCTCCATCCCAAAGTGAAAGGGAGAGAAAAGCCACTGGCCCAGGCTTTTCCATGCATGGCCTGCTGTACAGCTGCTGCTCCTGAACAGCCTAACTCCCTGACACCTGCATCATGCTGGGCCACACGTGACACCCCAGATTAATCCCTCTGCCATAGCTGCTCCTGGCACCCGCTTGCCCGTGAGACTCGGGTGTTGCGTATCCTTCCCGTGTGAGGTAATTCCCTGCCATGTCATCTTTTATGCAGGAAGGTGAGAGCAGTTTGCTGAAGGAGATTTCTTGATGCCTTACCCTCTGTGCTTAAGGGCTAATCTGGTTACCTGAGGGGCACAAATTCATCTTCCTCATTTGTCATTTAAACCTGCAAAACCTTGGAGATATCATTTAAACTCAGCACAATATTTCAGGCAGGTAAAGATGAAATAGAAGTCATGTAGATTCTGTGAGAACAGAGAAGCTAGAGGGATTTCCCTAGGGACCTAAATACCTTCAAGCCAGGTGCCTCAGTTTCTCCTCTGGAAATTGGTTATAAAGATAATCCCGTATTCAGCAAGTTGCAAGGTGCTGCCCTGCGAGAGTAACCAGAGCATCACCTGGGCAGCCAGAGACTTCCCAGGGGCCCTGGGAGCACCCTTGCCAGGTTTTGTGCTTTTGCCCATGCTTCACATGCAGAAGGCACAGGTCAGATAGCGGGTGTTAAATAACATAACCGCTCCTAATCCCTAAAAGGTCAGCAGGATAAGTACAGATGTTTGGTAGGATTTTCCAGTAGAAGGTGGGAAGTTCTCCAGTTGGGTTTGCTGTTTATAATTCCTCCAGCTAAAAATTGCACCTTGGATTCCTTGTAGTTTTTCTGAATTGGGTGTTTCAAGGTGGTCATGTTAGACTCTATTTGTCTATTACTATGACTACCATTAGTGAAGTTGTCTCCGTAAGTTACCAGGAAAGAGACAGTAAAAGAAATTCTAACATTTTCTTGAGAACTAATAATGATCAAACCTGTATATACAAATATATATATATATATATATATGGAGTAAAAATAAAGGAGAAGAAAAATAGAACTAAGCTAAAATAATAGAAAAACATGAAATGATTGCATAACTACCACTCAGTTTAAGAACTTAAACGACACTGCATTATAAACAATAACTAAGTTCTTAAGCAAGAAAGCAAATCCCAAGCCCTGTTGCAAGAACTATAAATGCTGTAAAATCTGTAGTCTGGACCTGCTGTTTACTTCCCAAGAGGGTTTCTGTGCTTTCCAAGTTAACGCACTCATCAGAGGAAATTGGGGGAGCCTGTTTGTGCTTCAGATGAGAGTTCAGAAAGTAAACCTAAGGATGTGGGTAGTATTGAGTTAGGTAGAACTTTCATTGATTGAATAATCTATAGCTGCAGAAAGTACAGCTATTTTTCTACTGAGTTTGACTTATCTGACTTTCTTCTGAGGAAAGCTTTTATAGGGTACATCTATCAGTTTGGACACAAAGGCGCAATACTCATTGGCGTATGTCCATTAAACTATAATAAAACTACAATGTAGGTAGCACTTCAACTGTCTTATTTTTATACACTTTAAGTTTATATCATTATCTTTGTGTACTTTTATTCTTTTATACATCTGCAGCATACTAATTTTTGCAGCAGACAATTACACGGGAAAGAAAAGGATAGAGTTTTGATAGGAATGTGTGTTTTTCTCAATTTGAATGACCTAGTCAGGAGCTCCAACCTTTCTCAGAAGCCACAATTCCCCAGACTCTGGGAATTTTATTAAAAATTCATGAGACAGGTTAATTAAACTTTGCTGTTATTTTCTCTCTTCCTTTGAGCTCCCTGGAGCGGCCTCATGGAAGACCTATCTTGAAAGACCCCATCACCTAGGCATTAGGCACTCATTTGGGATGGGGCAGATGTGGGCTCCAGTCCGTGCTCTACTTTACAGAGAAGGCATTGTCTTACTGTCTCCTGAATACCGGGGGAGTATGTTAATATCTAATCTAAAGGAACCAGGTCTTCCTTCTCAAGTAACAGTAACCAAATGCCTTGGAAATGTTTTCATTGCTTGGAGGGACCCTTAATTTTTGTTACATTTTCTCCTGATTTGGGAAATGGCAGCTTTCAACAAGCAAGTGATTTGCCAACAAAAAAATAAAAAAAACAAAGCCCTGAAAAAACACCTATTACTTGTTTTGCCCACGGTTTTGCAAAGAGAAAAATTAAAGACCTGATTGAGGTCCCTCTAATAGATTTCAGAAGGGGGTGTACTCAACTTTCTGCTTTCACCATCAACTTCAAATTTGTTTTCAGAAAATTGAATGCGATTTAGTTGCACAAATCCCACTCTTATCCATAGGAGTTCTGTGGCTAAGACACAAATGGGTTTCACAGAACATCTTCTCTTCTTTATTTAAAGACTTCTGGGTTGATTTTCATGCTGTTGACAAGTTGCAAGTAAATAAGTTGTTGAACTACTATTGTTCATACATCACTGTATAGCATACTGAAGTCCAGCTTTGTGCTTTTGATAGTGTGATGTTGTTACAAAGTTTGTAGGTAACTACCTATCAATAACTAATTAATCATGACTGCATTTTAGTCTCATTGCGAACAATGGCTTAAGTTCCACTGACTTGAATAAATGCCCATTAAAATTATTAGTATGTATCTTCTCATGTTCACCAGAGCATCAGTAGATTTGGCAATGTACTGTGTGCCAACAGTACGCTTCAGTTCACCAGTGCACCAGCTTGATGGGCTGTTGAAGAGAATGACTGGGCCATAAACAGGGGTTATTGTGTAAATACAGGAACAGCACATCCACAGATTTCCCCCTGGGCCAGCATTCCTCATGTATCATCTTCTGGCCATCCTTGGTGGAGGGGAGGTTCTCAACACACATAACTGCCCTGACAGTGCCTGTTGGGGTCTGAGGGACCTCTCCTAGGGGTGACATCGATGCATGCTGGGGGCAGGACCATCCCTGGTCATGCTGGTCCCTTAAATTATTCCACCAAGGTTGTTCTCTTTCAGCCAAGACTATCTTGCCAGCCTTGCACACCTCCTATAGGCACCAGCCCAGGCCCAGTTACTGAATCCTGCCTCTCTGTTTCTGTTTCCATGATGGTGGGAACAGCTTTCTCAGGCCTTTTCTCATGTTCCAGGATAAAAATGAAGCTCCCAGGAAAGGGTTAAATTAGTTAGATGCTTCATTGATTCAATAATGTGTGGCATGTTTACATATTTATACTCAAAGCATTTTCAAGTTTGCCCTTTCTCTCAAAAGAACAATAGCAATCACTCCTCTTCCAAAGTTAACAGTTTCCAGTCCATCACTTCTTTTACCACATCATTTCATCCTGCAGGTTTCCAGTTTGATTGCTGTTAAAGGTTTAAGAAGTTTAAATTGACCTTGACCTGTAAACATGTGATTTACAGTAGATTACATTGTTTTGTAAAAACAAAACTTCTGTCCTGAAGCTAAAGTGCATTTGATGATTTATATTACTTCTCCTGGGCCAGATTCTGGCTTATTTACATTTTATGTTACTTTAACTCCTCCGGAAGCCCCATTGATTTCGGAGGCACTCTTCCAGAGTGAGGCAGATTCACAATGTGAATAAATACACAAACATGTGGTCCACTAATATATTGTAATGATTCTGAAGATAAATTCTTTGATCACTTCTAACCTTGTCTTCAGGTCCATTTCTAAAGTCCTTGAAATTATTCAAGCATATTTTAAAAATACACAGATAGTGCCTGTTTTCTTTAACAGAAATCCCTATTGGCAGTATCACGAAATACTTTGGAGTACGATACATATGTTTGTGCTGGAGGAAAAAAGTCCTCCTCCTCCTCCTCCTCCTTTGGAAATTTTGAGATATGTTCTTTTTGCAGACTTTAATGGGGTAGGGTTAGGATCACAAGGAATTAAACAATTCATTGTAAAACTGTGAAAGAATATCTTTCTAGTATTCCTGTGAAGCTTGAAAGTTTGAAAGAATTTGTGTTAAAGGCACAAAACTGGCATTGAAGTGTTCCTGATGTTATTGCTACCTTTTATCTTTTTTGGCATGGTCTTTAGGAAACAGCAGAGAAAGAAAAATATAAAATTGAACAGAGAAAATTTAATTATAAAACAAAGCCACCCACCTTGCTTTCAGGGTCAGGAAGTATAATCGCCTCCTTTTGACGCAAGAATGGGTTTAACAACATATGTTAAATGAACAATTATTTAAAATAAAAGGAAATTGCCTTAAAAATAACTGCAGGATCTCAGGCTATAGCACCACAGCAGTGAAGAAAAACAGCCCATTGTGGGAGAAGGGCACATGCACAAATGAGAGAGCTCCCACAACTCTATGCTTGCTAAGACAAAAGCAAAACAATCATTTCACAGAATACTCTAAAATCTCTCACTTGTATTTAATCTCACCAGCTTGTTTTGCTTCTGATTTTTTTTAATGTTTGTTTATTTTGGTCTTTCTTTTTTCTATTTATTTATTTGTTGGCCTCAAGATTAAACCATAATGCCCAAAGCCACTGTTAGCCGCACAATGGCATGATGACATTGGGTGTTTTCCATAAATTGCATCTCGCTGAGCGTCGCAAGCAGTGGAAACACCAGAGCAAGCACGTCAGCGCTAGATGCACACCTAAGAATAAAAAGAAAAGAGCTTTTTGCACCAGAATGAATCCATTTTTCGTGAAAGCTCTGTGAGTCACCTGACCGAGCCCGGAGCCTCCAGGACAGCACAGCACCAGCCTGCAATGGGAAAGAAATTAAGCAGGGCTGCCTTCGCCTCGCACATGCCTTTTAGCCTGTCGACGCGTTGCCTGTCCGTATCCCTCACAGCGCATCTGTAGAGCCATTAAATTGGATAATCCCTCTGGCCTTTGATACATTTCTGGACATGATTATTTCATTACTCGCAGTATATCAGTAGGATCATAATAAAAAGGACTTCTGACAACCTGCCAAGAGTTTTGTGGCCTTGTAAACACAAAAGTGCTCTAATAAAATTTTATTAAGTGTTAAAAAGTCATAAAAAGTGAAATAACATAAACTACAAAATTTACTGTCCTCAGCAAATGCTGAAAATATCGTCCATAGTAAAATTAAATTAGCATGTAATAGCGCGGCAGCGTGGAGTGGGCTTGAAAGAGGATCCGAGGGGGGGCGGGGAAAAAAAAAAAAACAACAAAAAAAAG
>VXAY01004974.1:561445-686029 GCA_013399855.1 Oxyruncus cristatus
TTGGGCGCCGGCAGCGCCCGGGTGCGGGGTTGCGGGCACCGAGGGAGCAGGCGAGGTGGCGATGCCAGGTTTTCGGGGCATTGCTTCCCCCCCTCGGGATGTCCGTCCCGTGGGGCTCCACCGGGATTTACCTGCGGATGGCCGGGAAGGAAGCTACCACGCTGCCGTCACATGGAGCCGCTTGGCAGAGCCGCCCGAAACTTAACGCAGACGGGGCNTAAAACACGGAAATTGTGGGTAGAAAACATTTTAAGTTTCGTTTTCTTCAGTGGAAGAGGATAGCTGGTTCTCATGTTGCAAGGCTGATGTTCAAGGCCAACCACTGTATGAAAAATAGTGACTCGCTGCCTAAGCCTGGCGTGTCTTTGAGCCTGGGCTGCTGCCCGCTGAAGTGCAGCCGGAGCAGCTCCGGCGGGGATCGGGCAGTGAGGGACCCTTGGGGAAAAACTGACTGAAAAACAGACGGTATATGAGCAGGAACAACGAGCTTTGCTCTCAGTAACGGGGGGAAAAAAATGTTAGTTCAGAAGAAATTCTAGAAACTCTGTAAGTAAACTGCACTTCAGTGGCTTTGGATCTGTACACTGTGTATTAAGGCACGGTTACAAAGAAAAACAGTAACAGTATTGTGGTTTATTTTGAGTCGTCTGAATGAATGGGAAAGTTGTAGGTATAGTGTTGAGCAGTGCTTGATTTAGCTCAGCTGTCTTGAATTAAGACTGGTTTCTAAAAATAGGTATTTCTGTTTGTACATTATTGGCTAGTCCTGTGTGCATGTGCAGACCATACAGCCTTAAAATGTATATTTATGTCACGTATTCAAAATTTGTAATGTTTGTATACCCTTAGGTTCATCACCTTTGATTAAGACAATGAGGATATTACTATGTAATTCATATATATATTTACTGAAAAAAAATACAGAAATAAAATACATTTGAAAAAAATAGCAAAAACCTTTGCTTTTCTTTCATTTCAGATTTGTATATAAATCTGTAATAATTTTACAGTAATGCCTGCAGTTACTAATACTCACAGAAAGAAGCTGTACTTTTTAAGCAGAAAAAAAAAATGACCACATCACATTGTCTACTTCATTTTTAAAAAATCCGATCTCTACACCATCTATGGAAATACACAAGTTTTCAATGAAAGCTAAATAATGATTTTCTTTTTTCTCTGTAATGAAATTTTCAGTCTTCTGTCACCAGATATAATGTAAAGACTGCAAAAATGCAAACAGAAAGTGTAGCAGCACTGTGATCAAAGCTTTGAACTTATATATGAATTAAAAAGTCAGCAAAGCATTACAGAATTCCACATACATGTGGCTAAGGTGTGTGCGCACCTACATAACTTTGAAGAGTTTTAAAGTGAAATGAAGGTGTTTGGAGTTAGTTTGCATTACTGAAAGACTCTTCAGGATCAATTCTAATATTTGTTGGATTTCTGAAACATTCCTAGGAATTCCCTCTTTAGGCTATGATGTGCAGAGACACACCACCTTTATTTTTAAATATGGTGTTAAAAACACAACTCTGTCATCTGTTTGATCAGCTGTTTGCTATTTCGTGCTGCTCTCAGCCTGAGCAAGTACGTGTACAATATCCCTGAGTGAAAAATCCCATTTGTTCCCTGGGGTTTACAGCCATGGATTGGGATTCATGCTTATGTGTGTAGGTTCTGGATTTCAGTGCTAAGAGAAACTTTTTATTCCTATACTTAGCATTCTAATTTTTGGTGGGTGGTTTTGACTATGCAGTCTTACTTTGACAATGGAATTTTTATATCAGCGTAATGGGATCTAACATTTCAAAAAAAAAAAAAAGATACAACTATAGGTTGTGTTTAAATAGAGACAATAAAGGCTCAATGGGCAAATGTCTGACCCTGCATTGCACAAGGCTGGAACTCCCGATGTTTACATCCAGCTTCATCCCTGCTGCTTTCAATATCTGACATTGCCTTGCAATCCCAGCTGCGACAAGCAAAAGCTGGAGTCCTGCCTAGGGAAGTTTGCAGTCTGCCAGTCAGAAGGGCCTCAAAGGGTGAGGAAGGAAAGCCCAGTTACAGCAGACCACAATGCTTGCAGCAGGCAGGATGGATATTGTCTGGGCTCGGGGACTGGGGCTGCACATGTGTCAAATTTTTTGGCAGGGTTTCTTTAAGTGCTTGAAGAATTTAAAGGCACACACCATCCAACTGAGGCCTACCTTGCAATACATTAACCAGATCTTTCTAGGTTGATTAATAGCTCCAGCCTTTCGGTGTTGGATTTTTTTTTTTTTTTTTTTTTTTTTTTTTTTTTTTTTTACTGTAATACAGCTGGACCCTATGCTACAGAAGGAGATAATGGATGAAATCTTGGCTCTCCTGAAGTCTGTCACAAAACTCACTGACTTCATTGGGGCCACGTTTTCATCAACTGCCTGATAATACCTTTTATCAGCCATATGGATGAGATTTAAAATTGGCTTTAGAAGAAATAGAAATTAGCTCCTCTACAAATGATTTGCATGGGTTATCTGGGGTTTTTTTTCCAGGTAATATAAATGGCAACACTAAGTGTAAACTGCCAAAAAGACAAATAGCTGTATAACATTTTGATTTCCTTTAACTACAGCATAACTCAACTAAAATATTCACTTAAAATGAACGAAGTTGGATTACTGTATGTAAGACCACCAGCTCTGATCTGGATGATGCAAGGGCATGGGAAGACATTCAAAAGCACAACTGGCTATTTACAGATCATGACACGTTTTAGAAGTTGTGAAACTGGATGTCAATGGTGCTTTAACACAAGAGGCAGTAAGTTAAGCAGGGGAGATGGATTAATTCACAGCTCTCGCTTTTGTACTTTTAGTGTTATTGAATTGTGCTTCCCCTTAATATTTCAAACAGATGCATCATAATGGACTTCTTAAAATCTGTTTTAAACCACAACACCAGGAAACACAATTTTGTTAAAAAGGGAGGGAGGGAAAAAGAAACTGCTGGACTCCCAGCCACTCCCACAGTTGTCTTTTCACAGACAGTTTTTTCTGATCCATTAGCCTGCCAGACAAGGATGGCATCTATCCAGTGTAAATATTACATTTTCAACATTTGGATAGCATTTTGGGCAATATTTCTCATCCCCTGAGAGTGCACACTTTATAAATACAATATTATCTGTGATTCAGAGCTAGATTGTGGTACGAAGAGACTTCATAATGCAGAAGATACTTAAAGAACACTGTTTATGGACTCACTGTAGAATAAAACTTCTTCCTTTCAGTTATTTTAATTTACAGTGAAAATGACTTAAGCACAGCATCAAACACACTTTTTTTTCTGCAATAGGGAAGATCCAGACATGATTTTATATTGGAGGAATAACTCTATGTGTAGACAAGATCTGTTGCTACTGTTCAGCAGCATAATCTGCACTGTGCAGATCTTGAAGTGGAAAGCCACACTGGTGACTTTGGGACCTAATATCCTCATTGGACTAAGCTCTTCACTGGGTGTATTCCAGTAATATCCCACTAACTGTGCCAGATGCTGATAGAACTCCGCCTTGGAAATAATTATGAAAGTAAGTTGATCCCGATCCATTGCAAGTAGTGGATCTTCTTAGAGCAAGAACTTGTTCTGAAATTCACATTCTATTTTAAATCCTTCTATCCCTCATTAAAGGGAAAACGGGCAGTATTTGGACTAACCCCCAAAACAACTTCTTTGTTCTCATTGTTCTAAGTGAAAAGAACATAGCTGTTTTGGATAGTCTCGGATATAGGGGAGGAGAAACCACACCCAGGCACGGTGCTTCTATCACAAGATTAAGCTGTCAGGGATTTACATAGTTTAACTATATGCCCTGAAATTTGTGTTTACAATGAAAAAAAAACTGACGTATCTCTAACTACAGAACTATTGCTTAGGACTATTTTAATATATACCAGATACAGTCCATTAAACTGGACCAAAAACAATCCTGAAAATACTAGCTTCACATTTTCTTGGTTGTAGTTAATTTTCCATACTCATAATCTGCTGTTTAGAAGGAATGTCCTTATTTCTTGACTTTGAAGTACAGAGCAACGTGTTTGTGTCCTGTTCAGCTTCCCACCTTCCCTTCAATTTGTGGCTCATGATACTTTGTGTCCTGGACCCTACATTTACCCACCTTCAATAAAATGTTATCAGCTGCTGCATGATTCTCATTTGCAAGTTTCTGCCTGTGGATATCACACCAGGAGGTCTGGTAGTACAGCAGAGGCTGGATCCTGGAGCCTGAGTGAGGAGGAGCCCCACACCCACCTGTCTACAATGGTAAAGTAAAAGAGAAATTGCAGATTTTCATAATGAAATGGGTAAGAAGTTTCATGGCTTTCAAGAAGTGCTTTACCATGGTCCTGAAGGAGAGACAGGTCAGTGTGACTGGGTGACTGGATGGCTGCTTGTAACCAGAGCTGGAGAGAGTCCCTCTTGGGGCAACCCTGGCTTTCCCCAAGCCCGTCAGCTTCCCCACAGTGCCCCAGGGCACAGGCAGTGGGACTGTGCCAGTTCTTTCTGGCAAAGAATCTGGCCTTACATTTCCAGCCTTTGTCACTGCAAAAATAACCTTGGAAATATGAAGCCTGAGTAAACTAAGGAGCTGGCAGGAAGCTTGGAATAATGGTTCTGAGAAGTGTGAATTGTGCCCATCAAATGTGATACCTTAGAGGCCTGATAACAATAGGTTCAGTGCCAGACAATATTAACCATTAATGGCAAGCCCTGGCTAAACTGCTTCTCCCGCTGGGGGCGTTTGTCCGTGTGCAGAGGAAATGCAAACTTATCAGGCCCTGAGCGTTCCCAGAAAGGGAATGTCCCAGTTTGGTACCAGGACATCTCAGTCCTGTCACTCTGCTCTCTTGGTAGCATTGTGTATTGTGCTGAATCAGCACATACATGGTGAGCCCTGTGAGGGAGGTGAGAGCGGAATAAGCAGAAGGAGTACAGGTGGATCTAGTATTTCTGTCTTTCACAGAAGAGTCTGGCTTATACTCACATCAGGAGTTGGATGTGATGATCTTTGTGAGTCTCTTCAAGATATTCCGTGATTCTGTGAAAGCAATACAGGGTGATGTGGAGTGCTATGGGAAGAAGAGGAACTGGTATGTTTAGGAGGTTAAAAGTTTGATGATTAGCAAGAGAGATGAAAAATAATATACTGCGTGACCAATACTTGCCTTGGCCTTATACTAGTATGAGTGATGGTAAGACCAGTAGTCCCATTTTTGTCTGGGAAGGGAGTTTTTCTATACAAACCATACAGCCAGTTACATCAGGGTACCTGACAATCTGACACAGAAATTAAGCTGAAGGTATGATGTCCTGGATGTTCTGGACGTAAAGTCTCCTCGTGTCACTGTTCCTGTAGCAGATGAACTAAATAACTCCTCCTGAATTTCTGTACTTCTTGGTCCCTGGCAGAAAAGACTCACGATGGATCCAGTCACACTGGCTAGAGCCCCTCTGCCATCCTGCAGTTCTACCTTGCCCAGGACTCTTCGTGGCACCTGCCAAAGCACACACCCACCCCTTCCTCATGGTTTACATGTTCAGTCCTTTAACCAGTAAAGCATCTTGGTTGGCTCAAGGCTCCCATGGTTGTGCTGTGAGCAAGGCCAGCAGACGCTGAAATCAAATTGGAAGGCACATACCTTCCGGTGTATACTTACACCAAAACTTAAAGTGAGTAAACTATCATCCACCTCCTGCTTACTGTTGTTTAGAGCATGCTGCATGTGAGAGCCAGAGCCATCAGAGTAGGAAGAACAGCCGGAATATTTCTAATGACATCCAGTGCTGGAAAGTGCTTTGAAGTTGCATAGCTGCTATTTCTTCTCTATGATTTCCAAATGCAAAGGGGAAAAAAAAAAGAATATCAATGTTAAAAGCATCAATCAGTCTATTTAATTGGACAATGATTGTCTATGTCATTACTTCTTATGGTGATCTGAAGAGGGAAAGCAAAAAAAAAAATATTTTTTATGGTTATAAAACATACATTATTTACTTATGAGACCAAAAAAAGCCCCCATACATAGTGGAAGGCCAAAGGCCCACATACTTAGGTATTTCCAAAAGTGCATTTTTACCTCATTATGTACGACTGCTGGTGCTGTGCCTGACCACTGGGTGGATCACTTAGCACCTCTAAAACACCACCACCATTTTGCATCATCATCCATCTGCCACTGATCACTTCAAAATCTAACAAAAGTTCGCTGATTTGACTTTATTCCCATTCCTGTCAGATTGCTATTATCCCAATATGAAAGAGGGCCAGAAAGACTATGGACTGAGCCTTAATGAGCTCACTCCTCAGACCTTGCTAGTACACTGTGGGCTGCAAGTTGTCCTGCCCCTTTTAGGAAGGCCAGTTTAGTCCTTGGTGCTCTTGCTTGGCCAGTTTTGCCAGCTGGCATAAGAAAATACCACTTTGAATGAGTTTTAGCTTTCTCAGCTCTGAGGGGTGATGTAAGGATGGGAGGAGGATCAAATCCCAGGGCTGGCAGAAACTCTCCTGAGCTGGTTGCTCTGACTATATCACACAAGGTCCTCCTGAAGTAATGCCAACAAATGCTAGCACAAGATACCCCTGCAACTGATGCAAACTATGAACAAGTAATGCTGCACTTGCTGTCCAGTATAATGTATCTGGACCTTAAAACAATCATGGCATTCACTCCATGACAATCATTTAATGTGTGTTTTATTGTGCATTTTAGATCACTATGTGGGAAATGGTAAGACTATATGTCAAAGGCCAGATTCTGCTCCCTTGTTATTCTCTCAGTGACCCAGAGAAGAAAATAGATAACAGAAAAAAATAAATTAAAAAAAAGAAAACTGGTGGCATTTATATGCCCATATAAAAACACTAAAATACAAAGCTGCTTATGAGCGTTTCATAATAAAATCCTGTCCTGATGACAGGATTTGTTTTAATTTTGTGCTTATATGTGACTTTAATGTATCCAAAGCATTTTCATACATTGTTAAAGACATACTTCTTCTTGTGATTACATCTAGGTACAACAAAATTGAAGGTTTCTTAAATATAATTGCCTGGAAAAGGGAGTTGTTGATGCACTTTCAAGTAAGTCCTATGACTGACATCTCCAGCATGTTGAAATATGCACACAAATATAGTTAATTGCTACATGGTTTAAGCAGTGAAGGACTTGCCATAACTTTTATATATGACTATATTACAATATTTAGATAAATTGCCTGATGTAGATCAGTAAAGGGGAAACAATTCATTTTTGTCTGTCTTAAAAAGGGCTCAGAAAAACATGATCCCTCACCAAACATCCACTGAAAGGACAACTCACTGTAATACACTGAGATAAAAAATGGGTCCTGCAGGGGAACATGCTTATTTATCTGGTGGGTCCATTATCTTAGTTGTCCTTGACAGCCAATGAAGACTCACATAAAATTTACATTAATTGATTTTATTGTTAATTTTCTTGAAATTTTGTCAGTCAAAAGGAAAAGAAACACCTGAAAAACACGTAATCACTCACTTTATATAGTATTTAGTTGTACAAAAATGCTGTTCTCCTAATGATCTGATCACCAACAAGCTGCAGAATGCTTTACAAGTTGTACACAAACTTTTCTTTAGTCTAAAACCACAAACAGTCTACATTTTACTTTGCTGACTCTAACGTTTGCGTTTCACCACTATGGGCTGCAATGTTATATTACAAGTGGTGCTGACCCCACCCACCCCAAACATCTCTTTGCATGAGGCGATTTCTCCCAACAGTTCTGGGGGTAGCCTGTAGCTATCCCCAAAAAAGTTTTCTCAGTACAGGAAGATGCCAACACAGGAGACTTAAGTGCAAAACTACACAAAAAAGACCTTACTATAGTCATGTGTTTCTGTGCATTTCATTAGCTAAGACAGAAAACTACAGAGTAAAGAAAATCTCTACTCAGAGGAGACTTTATTAGTTTCCTTAACTTCTTTTCTGGTGACTGGTGTTAGAAGTGCTGTGGTTACTGAATAAATTCTAACTGATTACCAGTTTAACCTCTCTACATATTGCTTCAATAATACATCCAGATGGTCAGCAGAGTAGGATGTTAGTTGTATTCTAGAACTGAATGTTACCTGCTTCTAAAACATTTCGGTGATATGACATTGCTAATCAGAGGTGGGCAAAATACTTGATTAAAGTAATTTATTTATCAGAATTTTACATAAAAAAATTTTCTTTTAACTCTGCAAATGTAATGAAACTTTTTTTTGTCTTTAGGTGAAACTTCTTTTTTTCTTTGCTTTTAGATCAAAGAAAAAAAAAATGACACTTCTAATTGTGGATTGTTTCTGAATACCTAATACCAGCTTCAGTGAATTTTCAGTGTATTCCTAGAGTCAAATTTGCTTATGCTAATTGTCAACGATTGAGGTGATGATTATTTCATCAACAGCAAACTTAGTTCCTGAGGGTTTGATTTGGAGGGAGACCAAATTACTTCTGCCTGCAGATGAAGGTGTTCCACTGTGTTACCCTCGTGTCAAAATGGGTTAACACAGTATAGCCCATGGCCATCATTGCTACAAGAGTAGCATTTCTAAATGAAAGCTCCTGACAAAGAAAGCGGGATGAAATTGTATTATAGAAAGAAGCTTTTCTTTGCTCACTCCCATTAAGTTGCCCGGCTCATCGAGGACAGACGTTCACTGCATGCACACATCTGGCCCAGCCTCTCTTCGTGTAACATCATTCATCATGTCCTGTCATGTTAGCCATGCTGCCCACATTCCCCCAGCACGCCACAGAAAACTTTCCTCTCAGCACCTTACATTTCGCTCCCTCGTAGGCATCCTTTGTTCATTCTAACAACAAAATGGTGCCATTCAGGAGCTGTAGCAACATAATTGGTAGTTAAGCAGCACAGTTCTCCGGTCACCAAGAGGTCTGCGAGTGCGTGGTCATGCTAGGATTGCTGCAGTGTCATGCACTGCTCCCAAAAAAGGCAAACTAATATTTTCGTGATTCTTTTTGTCTCTGAGATTTCAAGAATGCTTTGTAAATATTCATTCTCTCCACGTGCATACTAGGTGAAGCTGGGAAGTATTAAATCTCTGTGGAATATGAGAGTGAAAACACATAATTATACTTGTCTCATTGATGCTGTTTAGATGTTGTGGACCCAGGTAGTCAAACCCACTGTTTCCTCTCTTTGAACATAATTTCAGATTTTGCCACTTTGTACTTCAGCCCTGACAGCAAAGAAGTACAGTGTATTGCAAGTTTATGACTATTGAGACCAGAATCATGCCGAGATGGAGGTGTCCTGCTGCCCATGAAACGGAAGGCTGCAAGGGCAATGCCTCCCAGGTATGACCTCCATGGAAAGAACATGGACAGGACCATCAGGTAGTCCCTGCCATTGATAGGTTGGGCCACTCATCAAAGGCTGATATTTTAACTTTTATTTTTATAGCATTTTGTCTGTTGAATACCTGTCTGAGGCCATTTTTAACAGTCTTCCATCACTTATACTTAGCTCATTATCAGTAAGGACAAGGGGAGAAGTTCCTTACTTATGTACTTTAATACACACTCCATTCAGTTCATGAATAGGTGGATTAGGGAAATGTGAGGGACTTGCAGTGCCCTAGTTCCTTTTTCCCCATTGTGGTTCTCGAGGTTTTGTTTGTTTGTTTTCTTGTGTTTCCACACATGTTTTTCAATTTTGTCTTCTCCTACTGCCCCTCAAAGCCTGTTTTTTGCCTCCTGGCTTTATCCGGCACCCTTGCCCCTGCTGCTTTCTCTGCTGCTGGCTCTAGATGACTACATTAGACTATCATTCTCCAAAATAAAAGTATGTTATTTTTTCTCTTAATTTTCTCCATCACATCCCATTTGTCTCTTCAGTCATCTCAACTCTCTTATCTTATCAGGCTCAAAACGTTGGCACCATCATTACGTATTTGCCAGTATCTATTCCACTACTCAGTATTATAGATAACCTTCCCCTACTACATCTGTTTTCATCTCTTTCATCTTCTCCTCGCTGTTCAAACTATGGAGTTACTCAGCTTTATGCAGTCTTTTCTGTGTATTTGTTTAATGAGATTCACCTCAAAAAGTCATTTAAAATTTAGGCATGTAGACAGATAGACCAGTAGGTCTAGCACCCTGTAAATCACCTGGATCACTCTTGGAGTTGAAAAATAGCAATTAACTCAAAAATAATAAGCTGCTGAGGTTTACACAGAACCAGACAGTTATTCCACCATTACACTGTAGATGAACAGAATATTGGTTTTCTCATGAACACCAAACTAACCTATATATTTCAGAAGAAATATTATTTGTAAAGGATCTATGTTCTTTCCTCAATATTTGACATACAACAATATTGTGTCACCATGCCTCAAATATCTTGCTGCTGGCCTGTGACACAGTCCACGAGGCACAACAGCTATGAAATGTGGATCCTTCTGAGATATTTCATGCTTGTCAGGTTGGCAACAGATTTGTGCTGGTGATGAGACTTGTCTGAGTTGCCGGGCATTGCAGGCCTGTTTCTATTTACCTTGCCAGCCCATTTGCAGCCAGCTGTTCTCCAGCAGGAGACAATGTTAAAGCAAACACACACATGGAAATTGTCCATAATAATTAAGATCCCGAGGCAGCAAGTTCCTTTAACACGTGCTTAACTATGTTTAATCAGGTGAGCAGCCTAAAGTTCTTCTGAAATGTCTTCTACAGTTGTCCAACCTCTTAAAATCTCCTCAAGGTGATAAAAAATTAGTTACTTTGGTCTTCAATGCATATGTCATCCAATAATTCTCACCTGGCTTCAGAGTGGGCATTTTTCTGCAGCTGTTTCAGAAATTCTTTCGTATTTTTGATTCCTCTCCCCTTTTGATCCTTTGACAGTACTTCTGCTTGCCAAATTATCAATTTGTTGATAATTTATCTTCTCACTCTATACAGCTTTTATTATTTAAAACTTGAAAAACCTCTTCATTCATGTTAATAAAACCATTTAAATGTGTCTTGTCTCTGCACCCAAAGATACAAAGGCTTGTGTGCCTTACAGAAATAAATGTGCTTAATAAATGTGTTTGAACATCATCATCTTGGTCATTATCATCAGTACTTAGGACAGAGGTTTCCCCATATTTTGTTGATATGCATTACAAGATTAAGAGTTGTTCATATACAGAAATGGGAGTAGATATCTGTAGCAACTAATAGTCTTGGAGGAAACCTGCCAACTAGATAGATTATAAATCCAGATGTAATAAAAGGTCTTAAGAGACATGACTTATAAAGTAGACATAGCCAGTCATGGACTCAAACATTTTTCTGAGGGACAACCATTGTCAGACCATTTTTTGCTCCTTGTTTTTACAAATTCCCAATTTGGGTCTGCCAGGTGAAGCACTTTGGTAGAACAGTTGCCCCTGTGGAAGAGAAAAGCTCTGGTGGGTTATGAGGTTTCAAGGACATGGAACAAAAATGTCAGGTCTCCCCAGAAGGGTGTCACTTGTCAGGGACACCAAAACAGAGGTTTGATGCACCTGGGCAAATCTGACCTGCTTGCAATACAAGCAGGCTCACGTGAGCTTTGCTGAAGCTTTTAGCTAGCACAACCCTGAGCTCTGGGTAGTGTGTTTTCATCTTAAGCAGAGACAAGAAAGACTATCAGTAGTTTTAGAGGTGGAATTGTCTAAGAGGAAGAGATTTAATAGTCTGACCAGCCTTTACTTTCCTGGACATTACTGCTCTGGTTGGAAGTCTATCACAAACTTGTGAAAAAGCAAATACTACTGTCATGACAAGTTTCTCCACCATGTTTGATTCTTACTCAGCCTGCTACACAACATATACATTGAAAATAATCCTGCTCAGGATCTGAGAACCAAAAACTTCCTCATCTCAAAGCTTGCCTCAGGCAGCTGTATGCAACCTAAAACATCCTACTTGGTCACTGGCTCCCATGCAAATAGAGAGGATGCTGCTCCTTTCCCCTCCTGACAGACTCCCCAAACCTTCCACGGTGGTCTGAGGAAATAGAGGAGCGGACATCTCAGCACCACGCCGTGTGCATCTGGAAAAATAACCCATGTCACCAAAAAAAGGAAAGAAGTCTCCACAATGGTTACTGCCAAATGCCATTAACCTGCTATCAACAAAGAACTACACCACTGCATAACAACCAATCAGTGTTTCTGTGTATGATGAAGCCATCTGCTCATGGTGTGTGGCCTAAATGCTGGGCTGCAAGAGAGCCTGAAAAACTTGCTGGGTGTTTCTGAATGTCACATCTCTACTACAGATGTTTCCCCCTGTGAAGTAGTGAGGTGCTGTGCATCTGAGGTACCACAGCATTTGCAGTTTCTCAATCTCTTTTATGGGTGGTTTTAATCATGCTTATTGTCATTTGCAACCACTATTCTTCCCCTCATGACTGGATGGCATGAGATACATTAATAGTGGTTGTTCATCGCTGCAGCAACTGTCAGAGGGCTTCAGCCTTCTGAAATGTTGCTATCAGAAAAAAAAAGGACAATAGTGTTCCAAATGGCTCCCCTGAGGGGCTGTAGCAGTGGTGCCACTGTGGCACGGGAGCAAGAAAGGGTTGCTGGTTTCTGCGAGGAAGGTCCATTTGTCTCCCCTTCACCCCTCAAAAAAACACACTGGGGATGGTGCACATTTCTGTAGCTCCACACTGTCCTGCTGCTCAGGGCACTGATCCCTCTTCCTGCCTAAAGGGAATCTCAAAGAGGAATGTGGGGCAAATCCCCAGAACGAAGAACTGAATAGCTAAGAAATGGAATTTCAATGTTGTGGAGGATGTCCCCCTACAAAAATCATGAAAATTGAATTCTAGAATTAGGAACTCTTAGCCAGCACTTTTTGACATCATGGATGCTTATTATCATGTCCACATTGTAGAGCTTTTGATAATCTATGATGTCATGTAGATATAGTCACAGAGACTTTACCTACCTGCATTTATCATTGTGGAAAGATCATGTCTATTAATCATAGGTAAGAGCACAGCCTATTGTGTCCCTGACAATTAGAGCTCTCTGCCAGAAGAGCAGACTCAAATGCCAAGACGAAAAAAATGTAAGGGCTCTTTACAGGGTTTGAGTTGTTTTGTGGGTTTTTTTTTTTCAGAAAATCTTGTACATGCTATAAGTAGGTTCTTGAATTTTTGTGGTGTTCTGTAAGTGAATCTTCAGCAGGGAAGGGAGGGCAAATATCTGCTTCTAGCCATCATAAAGATCTGTTGGAACTTTAAATTGGGTTTGAGGGTTGCCTTGTCTTTGGGAGCTGTGCTAGACAGAACTCACAAAACATGGGTTTGAACATACAGGAGGTGACCTGACACTCCAGCACTAAGCACATGCAAGTCCCCTGCATTCAGAGGGGAGGGGAATGACCCGAACGACAGCAAGAAACCTTTTCTGAACCCCTAAGGCTTATCAAAAATGTGTAAAAGTTAGCTGCTGTGTGCTGGGATAAGACCAAATCACTTTATTAAAATTAAAAAAAGAAAAAAAAAGAAAAGAAACCTTTGTGGGAGAAAAAAACCCCCACCATTGTAAAATGTGAGTAGAAAGGATAAACCATAGGAAAAAAAAAAAAAAAGGCAAAAGGAATAAATAAATTGATAAACAGATCATAGATCCATGGTTCTGCAGGTCATGATATAAACTGTTTGAGTGGACTGGGGGCAGCATCCACTTGTAGGCAGGTCTCACCTGTTTTGAGTCTGTTACCCTTCTTCTAGACTGGACCAAGTCTACCTATTCTCTTTTACCCATGTTTTTAACTACAAAACACAGCTAAGAAATTTCTCCTGACAAAGGAGCTATTGAAACTTTCCTTTGAAGAGCTCTCATTTCGACAAATAAGCATGAACAAATTATCTAATCAGAAAGTTCCCAGCTATTGAAAACAATCCACCCATTTACGCCTGAGCAAGATCAAACCTGTTAGTGCTTGGTTGTGCATTTCACAATTTAAACTTCACTTTGCCTAGATAAAAAGTAGTACAAAATAGTATTTTGACTGAGGGGTTTTTTTTGTCAGAACTTCACATGGCTTTGCTACCTGCTACCTTCCCGAGAATTAAGCTAATTTAAAAAAAAAGAACAGATTTTTTCTGAACTTAATTTTACATGTCCCTTCTGTTGGACTCTTGTACACTCATGAGGGCAGATCTCTAGTCTTCATTCGTGAAGCATCTAGCATGTAAGGCTGTAAAGCATTGATGCAGAGACTCAGAAAATTGCTTTTGGTTTTTGTGGTTCCCAGTACAAGGGGTCCAGGTCACAAATGTCTTTTTCCTGGTTGTGGCAGCTGATGGTGTGTTCTTAGAGCTGGCACCCAGGAACCCTGAGGCAGCTTTGGAGGCCTCAGGGCTCCCTTTAGAGAGGTACCCTCCAGATTCCCTGCTGTGAAGATGAGAGTAAACGAGAAGCTGTGGGAAGAAAACCTGACCACATCTGGGTTTTAACCTGCAGGAGGCTCAGAGCAGGCATTCTCAGCACTGGGTGCACATTCCAGCCCTACCCTGGGTCTCCTTTGTCAGATATGGCCTAAGGGGCTGCTTCAGTGCAAATAATAATTTATGACAGCAGCACATACATCTATAAGAATACGTTCATAATAATTAATAAGTGCTTTCAGGGTGATTCTGTGGCCATAAACAGCACTTTAACTTGTTTCTAAATTTCCCCAAAGAAATTACCTGCTATAGGAGAAATCCAAAGCAGTGTTTTTCAAGCCCTAGCAAAATATAAAATTCTGCAAACAAGACAAAAATTGCTCCATTTTCTTTTTTTTTTAATAAACTGATTTGTAATTTATTTCTGCCAGCATTCTGAACTCTAAGTGAGCTTGCTGCTGGATGACCAGAGACAGAGAGATATTTTGAGACTATTCGGTTTTTTGAGTTTTACAAGTGTGAAAAGAAACAACGTTTATTCTTGGTTGCTATATATTTCCCCTGCATTTTATTTTCAAATCAGTTGGGTTCTTTGCTGAAAACAGAACTCTCCTTTTCTTTCCCTTTTATAGAAGGGTGTATTTATATTTTAATTCAGGAAGGTTGCCATTTGGAAAGAGTAGAAGTTCCAGGAGGAATGTTGTATCATGACATTGGGGCAAGTGTGTATATTGTAGCTCTTGTTCAGGAACCAGAATTACGAGCGTTGGCTTGCTCGTGAGTAGAGAAATCATTGGCATTCTGGGTTCTGATACAAGTTCTGAAAAGCATTAGCCTTGCACACGCTGCTTTCCTAGTCGAAAATCCACCCTCTGCTCCTGTGCCCGCTCCCACTGCAACACTGCTTTGGAGTGAATCCACTGGCCACTGCAGTGGCACGAAGGAGGAATTCAGTTCTGTGGCCCTTGTTACTTGGGGGAGGGACAAGCAGTAGCAAGAGAGACCTCATGGTCAGGCAGGGAAAGCTCTCACTGGCGACAGTCCTGCTGAGGGAGGAGCGAGGTGCTATGGCAGGAAGGAAAGAAGTGTTCCTATTAAAATGGTAAGTAGCAGCATTATTACAGCAATGTAGACTTTAGTTTTCTTCCATAAATGTTAATATTTTGCTCTGCATTTTTAGTTTACCCTTGTATGTCAGATTTTATCTCACCAATAAAACCCTGTCATCCTGTGAACCAGATCCTGACCAGCGCCGGTATTCCATCAGGACTCTCAAGAAGCTTCTGACACCCATGAACACTACGGGTTTTATAAGATAATGGTGTTTTTTCATTATTAGATGTCATAAGATGTGTAACTTCAAACTATTGGGTTTGGGATGAAATATCTCCCTTCAGAAAAATGAAAGGAATTTCTGACCATTCAGAAAAAATGAAAGGCAATCTGAAAAGTTGGTTTTAGTTGCATCTTATGGATCATTTATAAGCTCTAGTCCTCTTTTTTTTAAAATTTAGATAAATTTCACTTTAAATAAATAATTCGTATATCCATCTGAGCCCTAAATTATCCAGAGCTTTGGAAATTTCTCGGAAATTTCTCTGAGAAGTCTGAGAAACGCTTTCAGAAATGTCAAGAGTAACGATGAAATCTCTGGAAAAGGCAAATAAGTGAAAATTTGTTGGAAGACATAAATATTGGGTTCACAGGTGCTTTCTGGGACTGGGATTGTTTGGGGTGTTGGAAGCAGAGCACAGCTCTCTATTGCTGAGATGAATTGATGTCACCTCAGCAGAGGCTGAAACCTGCTAGCATCTCACATCTGTTCGGAGGCCTGTGCAAAGTGAGCTGTCAGTGTTGATGCAGCCTTTAGCCAATAAGGGTTATCATATGCATGGCATCCTTCATTGTGTGACACAGGGATTTAGGAAGCGATGCGGCTTAACCTCAGTCACACAGTGGGCACAGGAAAGGCGAAGTCAGATGTGGTCTGCGGCAAACCAAACAGCTCTGAAACTCCTCCAGAGGTAGAGCAGATTTGTGTCTGAAAACCTGTATTAACATTTTTATTAAAATATTTTTTCACTGTCATTGTGTTCAGGGACATGTCCACTTGCACAGGCAGATGTGCAACTAAAACATCTGAAAATGCAGCAATAAAATATCTAGGAACTGCAACAGGCACTTCACACAGGCCACCTAGGAGATATTAGGTGCTAATGAACTTGAGCCTTTGCTGAGGTGATGTAGTAGAGTAGGTCATCAAGTTGAATGAGTAGAATTTACCCAAAAGCATTGGTAATACATGGTTAGAGAACATAACCATTGCTAAAAATATAACTTGAAGTTACACGTGGAAAACAACAAATAATTTGTATCCTGAAATAGGAAATTCTCATCATCTCACACTATGCTTATAAATTGCAGTGCTGGACAGAGATGGAGATAGCCGTGCTCCAGTGTTGACCTAATACAGTCAGCATCCAAAACTAAAAGCATCACACTAACCCAGTGCCTTTGCTTGCACTTAACCCAGAGTGACATCACTGTGGTAAATTACTTGCACGGGCAGAGCTAAGAGGCTGGGCGTAATGCAGACATCTAAAAAAGACAAAATTAGGAATTCTGTTATGCAGCCATGATGCTGACCTTGTTCAGAGTCAGTAAGTGCCATGAAGACCATGTACCATGGGAATCAAGGAAAAACATTCAGCAAGAAGTAACTGATTTGTGTCCAGGTCGTAGTGTCCCCTGCTGAATAATGCAGGCACAGGAATAAGTTGCTGGGTAGCCAGTGATATCAATTACATTTTTGCTGAATAAATATGCATTTAGAAACCCTCTGGAGCTCCACTACACTGTGCCCTATGAGTTCCTCCTACTGAAATCTTCTTATCCACAACTTCAACTTTTTGTTGATATTCTTCCTTGTCTTACACTTCTCCCAAATTTTACTGGGGAAAAAAAGTTGCATCTGTATTCATACAGCTTGAGTTTCTCCCCCTTTCTGAAAAACAACAGGAAAGAAGGAGCGGAGTATTTGAAAAGCCTCACTCTTGTTTTGATGGCAAGTAAGAGTTCCGCATAAATTAAAACAGCAGTTCCAAGCATAGAAAGGACTATCTACAAAACTGTTTTTATAAAGAACATTTGTAAATGTTATGTAAACTGAACTGATCTACATTACCTAAACTTTTCGTTGCTTTTCATGGTAGAGGAAAGAAGATATTATAAATATGTAAAATAAGGCACTACTACATTAATATAAATAACTAATATATTGTAAAGCTTTGTAGAAAACAGAAAACTGCTAATGGAATAATGCACATTTGTTGATTCTTGGAGCAGACACCAGCCGTACATCATGCACCAAAGCAAGTGCTAAGAGCACTATTTAAACTTCTTTTGTAGGAGAGATTAAACAGTCATTAAAGCAGCCTATACTGAGTCACTGGTTCCATTTTCTATTTTCTATTTTTTTGTTTGCATACAAAAGACAGAATTAGGGGTTCTTATTAGTATTTACATCCTCAGAGCAATACCTTCATGGCAATTGACCACCAGATTATCAACAATGAAAACAGTCCTTCTAAAAGGATCAGGCCAGAGGTCAGAAGAATAAGATTCAGTAATTCCTTTATGTCGTCCAGCCTCACTCAAGCTTGCCAGCCAGCCTCAGGAAAGGATAATCATGTAGTCTGCTACTCCATTTCTTTGCTGCTTTGACCAACTTATATCACAGTGGTGATATAAGAACTTATATCAGCGGTGCTGACTCCTAGCCCACAAGAACTGAACCAAACTCTTCAACTATTGCATGTAAAATACGAAATACAGTGACAAGATAGATGTTAACTATTGTTGGTCATCCTAGCCTGGCATGGATTTGAATGAAGGAGTAAAGAACATAGGCAAAGGCACATGATGATCAAAGCTCCTGCAGAGGTAATAAATTTTCAAAAATGTGGATTAATATATATGTAAAGACCTCGATTTAAGCATTTTCCCCTGCATGTTTCTGCATTCTCTGGGGTTAATCACATTCCTAAAACTAAGCGGAATTGGAAGCCAAAAGGTACCACCCACACAAGCCTTCCTCCACTCAGCATTAGAGACACCAGGAACAAAAGGTAACCCACTCTTCTGAGGAGGAAACCTGTTAAATTGCGTACATCCCGCCAGGGCATGTGGAAAGCCAAGCACTGTAGTTGTGCTCTGGTATATGCTGCAGCTTTGAAAATTTGGCCCATCCTGTCACATTAAGGAATGAAAATACTTTAGAGCTGAGTTAAAGGGATGAATTGCAGATTGAAAGTGCTTAGGTTGTTGATGCTCCTTAGGCCAGATAAAGCAAATAATAGAGCTCGATGGAATGGAAATCTCCATAGTCTGCCATACATTGAGTTTGTTTACGGTTCACTTGGCACAATTTTTTTTTCTGCTTTTCTCCACCCTAAATGGGCTTTTAAACTGGAAGTTAATTTTTGCATTAGAAAAGCTCTGGCTGCAAGAAATGTACAAATTAACAGCAATGAGCACCTTCACATGGGAGAAAATGATTCATTAACTGCTCTTTCGCCATTGTAGAAGAGCCCATTGTTGGCTGGTCCTCAGAGAGGCCAAGGATGCTTATAATACAAGCAACGTTAAGAAAAATTTCATTGCACAGAGAAAATTCCAGGCTTCAATTTTCTTCTTGAGAGAGTTCAGTAGTTGCTTTATTCTGTGTGTGTGTGTTTGTGTGTTTATAGACAAAATTAGGTTCTAGCAAAGGGAAAGTGCATTTATGCAAAAAGCAATTCATCAACCACTTCTGTGCTCAGAATTCACTGAGGTAATTTAGATACTTTAATGGCAAGGTAGTTTAGGTAAGGTTTGCAATAAATATTTCCCCCAACCCCTCCAAACAGTTAGAGTAATGGAAAATGTGCTCTCTAAATGAATCTTTTCAGTAAAGTAATTCTTGTTTTAATTATTTATCAGTTAGAAAATATGAAATATAATGACATAGCAAACTTCTCTGGAACCTCTTTTCATGTTGAGGGAGCATTCTTACATTACCTGGAGTTTTATGCCGTCTGTAACTAAAAGGCTAACATAATGCAGTGTGTGGCACTAATCTGTTTCTCATAATATTAGATGTGCAGCAAGCACCTACCACGGTGAGGAGACCTTTTGGATCTATTTGTGATATTTTCACCACGGCCTTGACCTTAGTGATGTCAGGCATATTTTACATCTCCACTTAATTTACTATTGACATCATGGATTAAATTTGTTGTTTCAGCTAATGCAACAGAGCAAGCAAGGTAGATTGTGAAACAAAGCCAGCTGCTGAAATACGAGGGTTGTCAAGTATAAATTTACAAAAGATATTCAGACTGAGCACAGAAGACAAAAATAAATGGACAGAGAAGCTGTTTTTGACAGACTGCAAAGGGCTAGAGACTTAAACTTGAGCATTGTAAATCCAAATGTCACAAAACACTGCTACAGAATGTGAGACATGTCTATTTCTCAGGAATATAAATGGTGATATGAAACCAAACTTTCAAGATGCTGTGCATTTTTGAAAAGTCTATCACTATCTCCTGATAAGAAATTTAGTGATCTTTTCCTCTTAGTTTTAAAAGAAGGAAATTCATCATTTAAATTCAGTGACCAACATAACAACTGTATTTGGGGCAGGTAGACTACAAAAATAGCAAAAAAAGTAAGCTTTGTATAGTTTTCTGGATTTCTAGAAAAATATATTAAAACTGACTAATATGTTCTCTTGGTGAAATGTAGCCAATCACACCTAACTAATTCTTATTTGGCATTCGTATGGATAGGTGGTAGGTTTCAGCTGTTATGTGTCTGTGGAAGAACAGCACTATATAGAAATAAAATCATTTTTTTTTTCGTATATGTTATGTCACATAACTCAGGAGTGGTTCTCTTGCCAAGGATTTACTGTGGTTTCTAGGGTGACATACTACGGGACCACCCACAGAAAGAACTCAATAAAGCGAGACATCCATGGAGCGAGGTGGACGGCAGTGCTCACGTAAGCCTGCAGCTGAGGCTGGGGAGCATCCTGTGATGACTTCAGCTTCCAAATTCTCAAATCATGAAGCCAGTAACTGAGGCTGAAAAAAGGGGCACAGCATGTTGGCCAAAGCCTCCACCTGGAAGACTTTCATCTCCATGTTTGACTCAGCAACAAGCATGCTCTTTCTTATTTCTTTACAGCTTGAGAGAATCAATCTAACCTGAGGAAATTAAACTGACTCCATGACCTAAAAAAGTTGTCAGCACAGATCTAAGAGGAACATATCCTAAGCACAGGACCATCAACAAAGCAACTGTGGGTTCTACCAAAATAACAGAGGGCACTCTTTTGGGATAAACACAGAGATGGGAATGATACCTCTCTATGTGACATTTGGAATACCTCCAAACAGCTGCATTTTGTGGAACCCTTTCCTCCAGTGCAAATCCAGTTGTGGCCCAAGTGATTGGGTGGCTACCTCTAGCAATTGAAGACCAGAGGAGGTGAAAAAAAATGGCTAGAAAGAGCAGGCTTTGTTTCAGAGGAGCTCATGGTTTTTGTTGGGGTTTGTCACCACTCAAAAGTCCTAATCTTAAATAAAAATTGGAATGGGGTAAAACAAGGTTTTGACACATGACTAAAATCAGTGTTAAGGTGAATGGTCTGTAGCTTTCTCCTATTGTGTCAAAGATGCTGTGGAAGATGATCAATGTAGACACAGAGAGATTCCACACTCCACTCACTGCAAACACCTCTCTGGAGCAGCTCAGATATACTGTGCTGGAAGAGGTAGGAGCAACAGCATGCCACATGAGCTTAGCATTAATTTTGATTCATTTTGCAGGTCAAGCATGAAATGCTTTTTGTAGTGCTCTCTGGTGCTAAACAATTTGCACCAGTTTAGAATTTTCCAATCTTAGCATCAATTATTTGTGACAATTTCAGATAGCTATCTAATTTGGCAATGCTGTATTCATACCTAGGACTTCATTCCCTATATATTGATTTCCTCTAAGCTCTGCTTTTTTGGGAAAACCTTTTACACTGATACACCTGGCTAGCAGATGTGGCTTAGCTATTATATGTGATGCAATTAATCTGGAAGGCTGGCGTCACAGGACTTTCTGTGATGCTGTGGCAGCATTATTGTGATTCATTATTGTCAATTCCTCAGCAAGTTGTAATTGGCAGTGCTATATTGTCTCTGAAAAAAATTAGTCACTGCGGCAGTAGGAAAAAGAATGGCATATTTTCTTTTCTGAGAAAACAAAGGTTATCCTTGTTTACACATCTAATGTAAATGTAAAATGAACAAGCTCCATCCTTAATTTACCTCTTCTACCTCATTGCAAAGCCTAGGTGTTAGAGGACAGTGTTGAGATGCATTCACCAGACAAAAAGTGTTTCCTATTATTAATGGCTGGAGGAGCTCCCTGTGTAATCAAAGGGCACAGCTGCAGTGATATACGGCCAGTGACAAACGGAGAGATCTTTCCTTCTCACTGCTACAAGCTTACCAGCTTGCAGCCAGCAACTTCCAGTGCTGTATATCTGCAAGATAAATAGCATGAGATATGAATATACGCAGTGCTTACAGTCTTGAGAAGTATTGTTATATCCCCCACATCCAATCATTCTAAATATGACTCGAGTGCATTTTTCACAATTTCAGAGCTGTTCTTGCTGTTTGTAAATAGATACAGTGTCTGAGCAGAGATTTAAAACCCTCTAACGGTGCTGCTTTCGGAGGTATGGTTTGGAAGCAGGTATAGTACAGCCGATGGTGTCAGCAAAACAGCTTTCACGAGATTCACAGCTCTTTTTCGCAGTGAGAAGCAGCACTGAACTTCTCTGTGAAAGAAATCAGCTAAAGAATATACAAGAAATCACTTTTTTTTTTTACACACCTATGCCAAAGCAATCTAAGGGAAGAACTCATTCTCATCAAAAAAAATAGGAAGCAACTGCCAGAGAAAAGTGAAGCAAACAAAGGTGCTTGGTAAATAAAAAATCATGTGCCCTTTTGCCTGTTTTGACTTTGTTGCTGTCCGTATAAGTGGGTCCAGATTTCCACAAACATGAAACTAAAGCTATCAGGGGGCAGGGCCAGCCCTTCCATGGAATCAGTGGCAGGAAGGTGTCCCCACGCACACAGACCCACATGCAGGCACACAGGCACACGGAGGAAGTTGGTGCCGCTCTGTGACCTTTCCGTGAACTTTCTAGGAGATGCAAAGATCAGTCAAGAAGCCAAAGGTCGGCATTCATGCTGGTCACAAGCAAAAATCAGATTTAACCAGTCACTGGAGGAGTGTTTCTGGGCCTTGAGTTATGTCAGTAAAATACTAATAAATGCATTTTTTATAGTGAAAAATTGAGTCAGTGTTTAATGTCTCAGCATGGCTCAGTCTTGCTGCACTCATTTGACAACTTGTTAGAAGCTATGTTCACTTTTCCCCTGTATATATCTATGCAGGAGAATGATGGAGTTAAATAATATGAAGGAAGTGGCACAATGTGAGAAGAATCTGGGAATTCAGAGTGAACAGTGCTACTGCTGGTGTTTGTGAGACACAAAAGTATGACCTGAAGAAAGGAAATTACATGTTGATTGCCTATGAAGAAAAACATTGAGTTAAAAGCAAGGCAACAGTAAAGGAAGTCTGCAATTTCAGTTGTAATTGACTTGTCCAGCCTCTTGCACAGTACTTGGTATCAGATTATACCACAGTGGTATCTTTGTTTAAATCAGAGTTTAAAAAAAAAGAATCAGAATGAAATATACAAGTAATATAATCCTACTTTCAGCAGGTCAGAAGTGAAAACAAATGTGGTGATTTGCTTCTGCTGTAGCCTGAGGTGGACATTTGCCCAAGTGACAGCATATGAGACACATTTTAGCACAAAACTCCCATTGACTTCAAGAGGACCCTGATCAAACCCAGACACAGCAAGTACTGTATCACAGAAGAAGCACAAGCCTCTAACTATATGAGTGTCTTTACTACAGCAGGCTGGGAGGATCTTGTTCTGAGAAATGCGTTATTAGGAACATTGTGTTGTTTCCCCTTGCCTTTGCTTTCCTCACTGCACAGTCCAATGAACTAATGCAAATAGTTAAGTTCCACTTAGAAAAAGTGATTAGTGAAACTCAAGAAGAACCAGAGATGTGAAATTTTGGTTATGGATTGGAAAGGATACCTTTTGTTTTTAACAGTGTACTTTAATAATGGCGAGTGGCTCATCAATACACTTTTATCTAACATAATATGAAATTTCTCAATATATTCTTCAACTCAAGAAAATTTTCCAGGTAAAAAAAAGTAAAAACCATAAAATATTTTGCCTATGCTAGCTTATTGGTGACTTCAATTATTTCTCATGCTAGTTCTTTTTTTGAGTAATCTGGGTTATTTTGACCACTTTCCCACATCTTCTAACTCCTAAAACAAATCGTCTTTCATCAATAATTGCTCACTCTGGGACTAGTTTTACTGTGCTTTCTTTTGTAAACAAAGCAAAACAAAAGAGGATAAAAACTCGGTTCATTCTCCAGTTTTTGCAGTGGAATATGAGTGAAAATGTTTCTGCACGAACCAAACACTGCAGCACTTCCTGCCCAGCCACTGAGAACTGAAGTGCTTTTCAGAACAGGGTCAGGAGCTGTCAGGAGCACTGAGGGTGCTTTGTGCCTGCTCGAGCAGTGGGAAGGCAGCTCCTCATGTGTGGGAGCTGGTGTGTTCAGACTCCCACCTGGACCAGAGCAGGGCTGAAGCTTCCAGCTCCTCCATGAAGGGGTCTGGTGAGTATGGACTGGGTGGTAACTCTAGATGAGTCTTGGGCTGGGATGGTAAAGCAAGGCATAAATTAGACAAGTTCAAGGCAGGCAGTATTTAATATACATAATACAGGGAGGACTTACAGCCAGGGCTACTCTTCTGTCTCCATTGCAGAGCAGAATAATGGAAAATCCGATCTTTTAATCTTTCTGCAATATTTTAACGCCGTTTAAAATCCTTCTAATGATAGCATTTACTTCATACTTGCGCCAGCACTTCTGTGTGTGGGAGTGCTCATAGATCCTGAAGTGACTGTGGAGCCTCTTCTTGTCCCATCAGCCAGCAGAGAAATATTACCCAGCAGGAAATAAATGGTACTGGCCAACTTTTAGTTGGGTATGATGTCTTGCCAGGGAACACTCTGATCTGCATACATTGACTTTTTAAAAAAGCTGGAAGAGTTTGAGGGGACTATAAAAGAAGCTAAGGTCATGCTAATGTTTTAGAATGGTAAACATGATGACTAATAGACATTCAACCTATTAAGCTGAAAAGAGCCGTCATCCCAGTCTTGGAAGCTTAACATTGGAGACAATCAGTACATAATTAAATGACAGCAGCAGAACATTCATCTTGGCACATTTTCAGGGAAGTTAAGTCTTGTCAGACAAGTCTGGTCTTCATTTTTTTGATGAAATAGCAAGTTCTGATGATAAAGTTAAAAACCCCAACAGAGCTACATACTCCCATTGATTGGACTAAACCAAACAGAGAGATGATATTGAATAACTGGGAACTGAAAGTCACCATCCTCTGTTGAGGCCCCACAGGCAACGGCCCTTGTTCTACTCCTGTTCCACAGATGAGGGTAAAAGCAAGGCAGGGGCAGGGACACATCACCCATACAGGAACAGAGCCGGTCCAGCAATAGTTACAATGGTCAGCCAAAATCCATGCATCCCAGACAAGGCTGGTCTGAGATCAAGCAAAGAATTCAGGTCAGCAAGGCCAGATGAGGCTCACCATAGCAGGAGGCTGGCACAGGTACACTTAAAATGTAACTTCAACAAGGACAAAGAGCAAGAGCCTGACCTTAAATGCAGCTTCCAAAACAATGGACAAAAGCCTTGCAACAGGGCTTTCTCCAGCTCTTTCTCATGCAGCTCTCTTTTTACAGCTTTAACTGCTTTCCTGGCAGCTCGATACAGGGTTCCACAACTGGAATTAGAGCATGGCATCAGAGCAGCCCTGAAGTGCAGCAGCCAAAGCTATGAGGAGAAGAGCCTGCAGAGCAACTGAGGGCCTCAGCTGGAGTTTGGGAATAATGGTAGCTAAACAAAGAAACACAGACTTTTAGTACAATACGCAGAGGAGGATGTGAAGGCAAGAAGAAGATACACAGCCTAAACTGTATTTCAGAAGGGCTTTTCATATCCACAAATAGTATTAGTGAAAATGCCTGTGGGAATATTGGATTGGTTCTTTAAGTGCATTATGAAACTAGAAAAAGATTTTAAAAAAAAACAACATACAAAGAAAAAAAGAGTCAGGAAAACATGCCTTAATCTGTTAAGGTTATCCAAGAAAGAGTTAAAAAGTGACTTAATCAAAGTCTGCAGGTATCTACATAAGGAAGAGATTTCTGATAACAAATAGCTATTTAGTCTAACAGAAAAAGGCACAATAAAATCCAATGGTTGGAAGCTGCTGTACTTTCTCTAGCATGGGCCATTAATCATTGGAACAACCTAACACAGGATGTGGTAGATCATTTGAAGTCTTTAAATCAGGACTGCACCTTTAAAAAAGAAATTCCTTCTCTCAAACAGAAAATCTGCATCTGATGCAGAAACTGAATTGCACAAGGATTGATGCAAAAATCCTTAAAATCTATTCAATTAAGGAAAAACAGTTCAATGGAAAAATACTAAAGACAAATAAGTGGGATGTTATAGGGAAGCATAAGAGATTCCTGTGCCTTTGTCACTAAAACTCAGCTATTTACAAGAATAAACTTATGGAAAAGAAGCAGAGAGGGGAAAGGAAAAATGTATTCTGTCTAAAATATATGTCTCTGTCCTTTAAACACAGTGTGAAAAAGACTCAGTTTTTCCTTGAAGTTCATCTGGTGGAGTTCTGACTGCACATGGTGACGGGCTCACCAGTTGTTATTTATGAAGCATGGATTCTTGGGCATGGTTAAAATATGCCAATTGGCCCTCTTTGAGTTAAATCTCACTCTTCTGAGGTGAATTTAACCACCTGAAAGAGATCTGTAAAACAGAAGCACTCTGAGTTTCCTACAGAGAAAAAAGGAAGACACCAGCCTGTGGGGTAGAATACAGCTCTTATGTGGAAAAGAGCCAATGCAAAGGGTGCAATTCCACGGCTACACTTCTGAGTTCAGACTGCCTAAGTTTATGGTCAGGGAGGGGAGGGACAGGACTATATAAGGATATTTGCTACTTGTCATAGTTAATAGCACTAAACATTTATGTAATTCTAGTGCTCTGCTTTGATGGGAATGTCTTTGTGCTGGGAGTTGCACAAACAGAAACAAAAAGGCCAGGGAGCAGACAATCCATGCACTGGAAGAGCCCTGCAGCCCAAAGCCTCTAGCAGCCTGCACAGAAAACTTGAACTGATCTGTCAGAGCTGCTGCCATGACAGAAAAAGGGCTCTCATTCCCTACCTACTTTGAGCCTGCATGAAAAATCTTTCTCTGAGATTTTATTTGTGATTTCAGCCTCTGTTATGCAAACAGGTGCTGGATTAAAGGGTGTGTTCCAAGTTCACTGGGCTTTTCATAATCAGAGAGTAACAGTAAAGAGCTAGATACAGAGATTATGCTGGCTTTGGTCCACCTGTCCTTTGGGACCCAGCAGTTATGTCCCTAACCCTTCTGTGACCTAAGTATATGTAATACATGTAGCATGGCTCAAGGCATGAGGAAATGAAAATGCATAGGGATATACCTGCTAATTTTTTATCTACATGCCAGGGCACATGGCAAACAGCTGCATGCACAGCCTGCATGTGTGTGCATGCAGCATGTGGACACCAGCCCCCCCACTGGAATATGACACATTTCTAATTAAAATTGGGGCCTCTGTGGAGTAAGCGGTTCATGCCTGTACTATCCCTGGAAAACTACTACAGTATAAATAAAAATTGGTTGCAACAATTCAGTAGAGCTCCTACTGTCAAGTCCTTAAATTCGTTAGCCATTTCACATACTTTGCCATTTATATTGTTGGACCACGTCTTCTCTTTCCATAAACTTATAAAAACAGACAGTTAGTTAAGAAAATTTCTACGGTTTTCGTCCCTACACAAGTCATTTTTAGTCTCACTTTTTCTAAAGCCTGCTGTTGGGCTGAGCAGCATTTTTACCCTTGGGGGTCTGTGTTTCAGTGATGGTAGCCAGATGAGGCTGCTGCAGGATGACACCAAGTACCATCTCCACAGAGGCTGAGCATTTCTGAATTACCCCCCAAGTGCTGCTGGCTACAGGAGCCGGGGAGAAGGCAAGAGGCTCAGCTGCTGTTCAGCATATCACAGCACCAATCTGTCAGTCAGCACAGCCCAGATCCCACATGGAAACCTCCATGGGCTTTGAATCAAGCCTTAAGCGTTATAGAACTTTGGGCCTGTGTGTGTATGTGTGTGGTTTCCGGATGTATGTTTTAATTTTGTTTTGTTTTGGAAATACCACTTTCCTTTGAGACCATTAGAAATCAAGTTTATACAGGCATGGTAAAAGACCACTGTAGGCAAGGATAATGAAATATGAAATTATTATGAAAGACATAACAACTGGTTTAAAATAGGAAGTGCTGAGTTTTTCAAGATCATCAAGAATGCTTATTTTTCTCTTTCATTTTCTGAGCGCCTGTGAATATATAAGGTCCTAATCTGAGAACTGGAATAAACTGGGTTTGTTTATGAACAAGAAATGTAAACTCATCTATCAGACTCATCAGTACATGGGCCAAATCATAAATTACCATCTCATTGTTGGCTTTAAGAGAACTGTGACTCTTACTCCATGTGAAGATGTGCCCCTTATTTTTGAACCAGGAAAGCTGAGAGTTGCTTCTGGCAAGGGCAACTCTAAAAGGAATAATTCCTAATGCAATCTGTCCATGAAATAAAGCTCCCTCTCATCTGCATTGGCTGTGTCATCTGATATGGGCTTCAAATATAACATTTTCATTGTTTTTATATGACATTGTTGGGACGGGAAAAAATATTCGCAACATGATTCCTAACAGAATCTGCATGAAGTCATCACACATTGGACTTCCTGCTAGACATAAATCCATTATCTTACAAACTGTATTTCTCACATGACATTCCTACTAAGCAGCTGCAGTTGATAAAAGCTATTCTGCATAATTTGCTTTGAAGTATCTTTGAGATAGGATTAACCAGATGATGTACTCTTTTTTTTCTCTCCCTCTTTTCCTCTGTCTCTTGCTGCTGGTGGTGGTGGTGGTGTGGTCCTGTTCCTACAGAAAGGCTTGAGGACTACAGATACCCGTGTGATATCTGTGCACCTTGTGAGCAGGTGTATTTGTATCTTACCCTAAATGTGTTTAAACCTAAATGTTTGGACTACTGGAAATAACAGAAATCTGGAACTGCTAAAATCAGACAGTAAAAAGCCACTGTAGTTAGCCAGTACAACAGCGCTTGGCAATACATCTGATTTACAAACAAATGACTGTTCTATCTTTCCATCAGCTTGCTTTTAAGTCCAAGTTTGCACTGTTTTGCAAACATGTTTTCATTAGCAAGAAAACTTTTGCATTGTCTGGAGAAAGAGGATAGTTTATTTTTTTACTGAGTGACAACATCTCTGAGACACTGAATTTTTTGTAGCTTCTTCCAAGAGATAGTTTTGTTGTGTAGAGAACCACATCTTTACCCACTTATTTTCTGCATCACTTGTCATACACAATGCAAAGGAAGTAACTATGGAAATGCAAATTAATATCCTTGCCTAAGTAGTGCTAATATGATAGCATGCTGTACATTTGAATGGCTCAGAAAATTAATGGGCACCATTCTGAACTGTGGAAACATGAGTTGTGGTGAGAAAGTTGGAATTCAGATTTACTGCTTCTTCCTTCTCCTCTTTAATCTTTGAATAAAAGAAAGAAACATTTAAAGGATGTAAGTTTAAGTATCTTAATCTCATCAGCTTGGGCTTAACTTTTTGTTCTTTTGTGTTCAAATGAAGCACCTCATCAAAATTAGATTAAGATGATAAATAAAATCAAGTTCAACTTTTTATTACCTTTTGCTTTTTACCTCCCCTCTGTTAAAACGCATTGGCTCTGAAATCTCCTGGCTGCAGCCGCTGAGTGTTTAGAGGCAATACTGCAGACTTTTAGGTTTTATGGATTCTACAAGAACAATATAACCTGATACTGACAATCATAAACAGATACTAAGTTGTTTCAGTTTGGAAACAATTGCAGCCATATAACCCTTGGTGGGCTCTTTTATATGAAGTTTTATTTTTCTCTGTACAATGGCTAACACGGGAACTATCCCCAGCCCAATAGAGCAGCTTGTATTTGCTCAGGAAATGGTTAAGTTACAGCAGGTCACCCCTGTTACTTCATGGAAATGCTTTGATTTTTCTTCCATACTAAAACAGTTAGAGTCATTTGTTTTACTAACAACTCCCCTCAGAGCAGAACCTCAATACTATCTTAAAGTAAAATTAACTTCACACATGACTTTGTCAAGAAGCTTATTTCCACCTCAGGAGAGTTCAAATTTCATGAAATTGGGACAAAATGTAATTAGGAGGACAGATTTTGGAAATGTTATTTCCATTCTTTTTTCTGCCCATACTGCCCATTCACCCATGGATTTTTTGAGCAACATAAATGCAACACTTTCCTAAGTGCATAAAATGACTGTACTTGACCAGGCTACCCAGCTAGGCCATTGCCAAGAGGGCACTGGGCAAAATACAAGTAGTGTCTCCAAGCTGCATTCTAACCTCAAGGACATGTCCACAGCAGCCACACTAAAAAGGCATTTTTTGAAAGCTTCTGCTAATTTTTAAAATATTTGGGTTAAAATATTGGGATATCTAAGAATAGGGAATAATTCTGGACTGGCTCATCAGTATCAAAATTTTTGAAAATGTAGCTGCAGCCTCCCAAATTTATTGATAAGGCAGCCTAAGATACGAACAGGAATAGATGGACAGCAATCATGAGGTTTGTATGTATCTTACTCCATCCTTCTCTGAGGAGTTGTATGAACATGAAGCTTTTTATGGTAAGGGAAAAAAAAACAAACCAAACCAACCAAACAAAAAATTATTGCAGTTTCATGGTGATAAGTCTAGTTTGTCTAGCACATCCAGATCAGTTGAGAACAGTTTCTGGACTTGAAATAGAGAAAAATAAAAGATCCCTTTTTGTTAGAATTTCAAAGCACTTCGCATTCACCACAAACCGCCTGCAAACAGTAAAGTTCAGAATACCAGCCTATATCAAGTCATTAACCTTTTAGGACTCAATCAAAGCAGTGTTGTGTGACATTAATGAATGCTTTAATGTGGTATATAAAAGCTAACAAACATGGACACTGGCAATGATTCATCAAATTTAATATTCCATCAAACATTTAATTTTGAAGACTGACACTTTTCAAAAATAACGTAATAGAATACAAGTTCAGAGGAGTGTCTTTAATGAAAGTCATTCCCCTCTTTTTAGGACTTTTCCAAATTGCATTTAGATACCCAACAAAAGGAAGAAAAGTGCATTAAAAAATGAAACAGTTACGCGACCTTCTAAATAACATTTGAACATATTTTATGGAATCTGTTGTGAAGGGTGAAGGAAGTTGTCCTTATAAATACACTTGCAGTTTAGGTCACACATTGTCTGCAGTCATTGCTAGGAGGCAACAGCCCTGTTGTAAAACAGCTGGGCTTCTTGGCTTGGGGCAAAGGCAAATTCCACAGCCAGAAACCTAATTAGACACTCTTGGAATTCACGGCACCCTTTCACGCTATGACCTTTTCCTTTCTGTCTTCCCCTCGCTTCTCTACAGCTCAGCCCCATATGTCCTCCTTCCCCCCGCCCCCAGGAACATTTGATCCTCTACTTACTAAATAGTTTGCTTTTTATTGCAAAAATACTTTCTACTGGCCAAATTCAATCCTGCCAGTAATAAGACCAACTTGGAAGTTAACAAGTTTGTGTCATTGACAAATTTGTCCCTGTAATCCATTTAACTTGTAAGAGACTCTAAGCTTATCCAGTCCTCTAAAAATTTCCAAGAACATGGGCTGCAGACAAGTGATGTCAAAGAAACAGCTTTATCTGCCTTGGAAATCTTCAGAAGTCCCCAATGAATCCCCATCTTGCTCTGAAAAGAAAAGCAAAATAGTCTGACTTTTTTAAAACCCCACCAACACATGGTCTAACCATGTCCCAATGCCAGGGTACCCACCTGAATGCAGAAAGCCCAGGTTCAAATTCCTGGAGGGACTTGACCCTGGGCCTTCCACATGTGGCAGTTAGCTACACCAGCTCCTGGCCTCACACTGGCTTCTTTTTGGACTAAGGTAGCACTTCTGTTCTGAACCTGGTTTTTTCTAGTGAAAGATTTTGCGTATTTGCAAAGCGTTTTTCATACTGACAGATAGGTGTTTTCCAATGAGCAGTGTCTCACCACAAATTTGCTGACCTTCTATGTCCTCAGACAAACACATTCCAAACTTTTCTGAAAGGTTTATATACTTTAATTTAAATGTTATTTGTGTCAAGGGGAAATAATACCCAAAAACTTCTAATAATCTAGGTGTCTTACAAAACAAATGCACAACTGATAAAAATGAAAGGCTATTATATGCCACTGAAGCTGTATAATTTACAGTGAGGCTATTATATATAATTTCTTTAAATTGTTTGTATAATGTAAGTTGCAATCTTATCCAAACTCGTTTCCAGCCAAAGAGCATGGTCCCTAACACGGATTTTTCACTTAAATAAAAATTGCAGGATTCATCCATTAAAAAGAAAAAAAAAAGTATGATAAATAGGATATTTTAACTGAATTGGGTAATGGAGAACTGCTGTGCCACTCCTGAGAAATGTCTATAATTCACTTATGCCTTCTGGTATTTGTATAGCATGTTGACTCATGAATCACAGTGTAGCTATCATAAAAAAAACAATGTCTCCTTGACAAAAAATACATTTAACTCAGCTGAGATTTGCAGTTAAGATTCATGCCTACATTTTTAAAATCACAAATGCTATTACATTACACTTGGGGAACTGTTTTCGTAAACCTGTGCACTTCGGTAGTACATTTCCTCTTGCAAGTCCCAGAAAGCACTAACGAATTGCTTCTCACCGTGTTCCTGGAAGGATTATTCTCATTTTACCAATGGAAAAACTGAGGCAGAGGGGATCATTAGGGTTATCAGGGAGAAGTGAAGCTCAAAGCAGAGGGCAGAAGTAGACACTGCTTTGGGCAACTGGTGTTAGTTTTCCATGTTTGCCAACTCCAACAACAGGGACCTTGCTTCCACATCGACTGCCCACCAGCAGCACCTTTCCTCTAGTTGCCCTTTTGCGGATCAAGTAGACTTTTTGGACTTTTTATTTGTTATGGAAAAGCATCTTTTTCACTAGCCAAAGGCATTCTGATATGATGTTGGCTTGTGAGGAAAGAAACAGGAGGGTTTAGGCAGATTTTCATGAAACACATAGAGCACTTGTGATAGGGGAAGGTGAGAGGTACCCACCATGGGACGTCCCTATGCTTTTGTCAGAGCTGAAAATGGTGAGAAACAGTTCTTGTCAGTGTCATTGGCAATGGGAAAGGGAAGAAAATATCAACAGGATGTGCAGGGGAAATACCCAGATTTGGGTTTTCCCCCAAGGATGAAGACAGTTCATCTCTCAAGGCTTGTGGGGCAGAGAGCAAATATCAGTTGGTATTTGCAGGTTTTGAGAGGTGCCAGGTGAGAGGACATCCTGCAGAATAAAGTCCCAATATCATCAGAGAAACAAACAAAAACCACAGGGCTCCTTGTGACTTCAAACCCACAGAACATTGCTTCTGCCGCTGCAGTTAGGGACACACAGTCCTGGGCTTCTCTGTGTCACAACCAGCAGCTGGGCACCCCAGGCTGACTGCCAGCTCGCCCCAGCCCCTTGTCTCCAGCTGAAGGGGTGAAGCATCTCCCTCAGCCTGGACCCTAAAAATATCTCATTTCATCTTCCACAGCAAGCATGTATCCAGTACATGTTATTGCTCTTCGCATGAGATTAAATATTTCAATCACTGAAAAGTACCATCCATTATGATTTGCAAGTATCATTTTAATCATAAACTAATCCTCAAAGCAACACTAAGTATGCACGATTGCTAACTGGTCGGCATCATCAAGGTCCCCTGGAAAAACTAATTAGTATGTTACTATGTATCTCCATACCTGGGAGATAAATGTTGTTTGCATCCCCTTCCTAACAACAGAATGGAGATGGTTCAGTAAAACACGCTACCTCTTAATATGCAGGGTTTGTTGTAGGAGCAGCTCAATTCATATTTCCACCAGTTTGATGGTAAGTGAACAGCAGTAGCAATATTAATCTGCAGTAACCTGTCAGTGAACTCTACAGCTAATATGATGTAGTTATGATTTTACCATCAATCAGAACTGAACAGGCCCTGGACAATCCTTACAGCACTGCCTCAAAAAATCTAATTGTGCAAGAGCTTCATCGTTTTCCAACATTTCTTTTTTATCTGTCACAGACTTTTGGCCTACTGCACAACCTTTCATTATTGGTCTTATTGCATTAGCTTGTCGGACAAAAAAGAAAAGGCTAAATCTAAGAGTTCCCCTGCATTCCATCATTTGTTACCATGTGGGATCCTATTTGACAGTTCCATATTATTTTAGATTTAGATAAATATTATTAGGACATATGGTATTGCATGAACTTTTGAACCACTGATTGCCAAGGTATAAAAAAATGCTAACAATATTTTTACCTCTCCATTTGCATGTTCAAATGTGTAAGAAATAGGTAACAAAAACAGGAGAATAAAGCTGAAACACAGGACTGGATTAGATAAAATGTAAACCCACACTTTTTTTTTCTTTTAATTAATTGTATTCAGAGAGCAGAAGAATAGTTGAAAAATTAATTATTAACAGCAAACATGAACTTCTACAAGAGTTAGAGTTCTACTAGTAATTAAGATAACTGTTCATTATTCTTTTCAGGCACTTTTAGTACAACCATCTATTATGTAGTTTTGTAGCTTAAATTAGATGTGTGTGTGTGTAAATATCATAAAAGAAGCACAGACAGGCATTCTCAGCCAGAATCTTTCCTTCAAACAGTGGCCATAAGAAATTACAACTTGTGGTGAGATACATTACAACCATACTATTTCTGGTGAGTTTACTATGCAAGAAGTTCTGGTATAACTTTTGTGATTTTAAACATATAAACCCATCAAGGAAGACGAACTATTAACATTATCTGTTTAGTCATTTTAATCTTTTGCATCTTAAATGTAATCAGGCTTTTCAGAATTGAAATTGCTAATCACCATGTTGGATAAATGTTTCCATTTTAAAATGTGCACATTTAGACATAACAGCTGGCTGTAAAGAATATATTTATATTTGTGATTTAATGTATCACAAACTTTATATTTGATTTCATTTAGCCTTACCAAGAAACTGAGAAAATTTTTGCTAGCACGATCTGTTTTGACAGTTTTACAGCAGCAGAAAAGCATGGAGTAATAAATGAGGTGTGCATGCAATGCATTATGTAGTCTTTAAAGCAAGCATGTCTTTTTAACAAAGCAGATTTTTTTACACAGTTTCAAGTAATTTCATCCCTTTCTAACGTGAGCTCAATTCATGTAAAGGAACAGAGATTGTGCATAAACAGAACACAGATGATAAGCACTCTTCTATACTACAGTGTCTGTTCATTAATTTAGCGCAAACTGTATGAAATTGAGGGGAAATATTTTTTTAAAGAATTCTAACTTCAAAGAAATATTTTTGACTATATGAACATCAAATGAATAGCCTTCAATCAATCATAATGTAAAGTAATTGTAATCTAATAAAAATAGCCATACAAAATAAGGAAATGGCAGTTGCATCCTGTTAAAAACATGCAGGAATGCAACTTTGGAACTACTGAGAGGTTATAGAAAGACAAAAACAGGATGTTAAATTCTTACGACAATTGGAAGCAACTGATTTTTTTTTTAAGCACCTACCACAATCCAGGATAATTTGTTCAGCAGCCTCTAGGGGGTTCTGTGCGACTGCAGAACCCTGCAATTTTATGAGCACCTAAAAACAGGTTGTCAGAGATACAGGCATTTGCGCCAATGTTGAAAATGCCCAGCTGCTTTGTCATTGCTGCAAATTTGACTGCCACACTAGTGTTAGTGAAAATAGCAAAAGTTCTTCAGAACTTCAGCCCAATTCAAACTGTGCACTGTCATTATGGCAATAATAGAAAAATTAGTTATAATTAATATAATTACATTAGACTGCATATATTCATTCCTCAGGCAACTGTATTTGAATGCCAACCACAAATTTATTCAGTTCCCTTTATGTTTTTAATGATTATTTAACTTCTTGGTTTAGAAACTTGTCAGCAAGGAACACTAGTTTTGCTTCATTATTTCATATTCCTGTTTTTGCAAGACGTTAGATCTTTACCACCACGTTCTAATTCTCCTCTGCACTTTACAAATCAACTACAGAATGTTATATAGAAAAAAAAAATCACTAGACTGTTAATAACACAATGAAAAAAAAATTGAATGTTAGTGTGGTACAATGTGTCATGCCTGGCCAAGCACAAATATAGCAGAAGAATTATAAGCTCTGTTGGTTAAAGAACAATAAAGCCACAACCATTCAAAAGAGTTCAAAGATTAATAACAGTATGATTATGAAAAAACCTCAAGTCATTCTTCAATGAATATTTTTACAAGACTAACAACATTTGGGAATTTTAAAATCTTTTAGTCCGGATTTTTCAAACATGAGAACATGTAGTCAGAAATCCTGATTTTCTCCAGAAAAGGTCAGTGAAGGAAAGGCTGAATATTACCAGAGTCTACTAAATTATTCTGTTTTGCTGTGATACCTGCAAAGCAGCTCACACATTGCAACAAATCAGTCCTCTCAGTCATGGCTGTCAAAGGAGGGTAACTCACTTTATTCTTGCAGGGAAATTGGTAGAACAAGCTATACAAGTAACTCCTATAGCAAGGATTTTCCTAACCTTTATTATACACGTGGCCTCACTATTATGTAAAAAGAAAGTAAATGAAGGTTCTAACTGTTACAGCTTTAACTGCAAATTATAAAACAGCTCTTGCTATTCAGTAATTGGGAGGCCCTATTTCAGCAGAGTACTTAAAGGTAATTTTAAAGTCAAACATAGACATTCTGTAGAACAGCAATGCATGAGTTCAGGAATCAATGCCTGGCTTTGCTGGCCTTATAGTTCATCGCTAGAGGAATACTTGAGAACATTTACTTTTGGGCGTGGTCCTACTTGTGATGGACTATCAGGCAGGGATGTCATGCCTTCTTCCCCCTGACACACTTCCCTTCACACCACCTTTGCTGTCCTACTTCTTTGGAAATCAAGACTTAAACGAGGCTTTTCCAAAATTGAATTAAATACCCTATAGCTTAAGCTGTCTGAGGGAGTTAGTGCAAGCTTTGTCCTGGTTACAAATCACGGTCACAGGCAGCCCCCACCACAAGTATGCTGTGACTGGGTCAGGGATTTGGTGGTTCCTGTTGCATGGGAAAGCTCTCGGACAATCTCTTGAAAACATGGCCCTGCCTTCCTGTGTATTTATGGCATGGAAGTTGAAATAAGATTAATAAAAGCAAAGTGATGGGCTATAAAAAGGATTGCAAAACATACCGTGAAATTTGATATTGCCTGGTTCACGAGAGCATGTTATACTTCAGACGGAATACCAGTTAGGTCATTATACCTGCACACAGCTTATTTTGCACTATACTGGCACTGCAATGTGAGTTTGAGTAAATAACAGTTACCAGCAAGCGGGGAAGTAGAATTTTAAAAATCACCAGGTTCGGCTGTGACAACACTGACACATAAAAGGTGAGATTTTTTCTAACTTTTAGAAATATTTTTGAAGATGTATATGTGTTTCAAGACAGTTAAAACCAGCTTCTTAGACTACCAACTACTACCTTTTTCACCTCCCAAAATAGGTGGGAGGTGAATAGGAATCTAGTGAAAGCAGGTGACCTGGACAGCATCTTCCCAACTTTTCCTAACCAGGAGATGGTGTAATGAGTCCAGGATGTCCTGAATATCCCAAAAGGATACATTTAGGATTCATTTTTTCCAAAATGTCATTCAGGGATAGGTAACATGCAAACAGGATATGTGGGCTATCTGAGAGCCAGTCCAGGAAAGGGGCAATGTGAGTAATGAATGTCTGTTACTTTATGGTCAGTCATACGCCACCTCACTCAAAGTACAGTCAGGTTATCTACTCCAAATAAATTTCTCTCAGAGTCTATATAACTATGAACAAATTAAGAAAAGCTTCCTTGTGTTAGAAAAACATGAGATATCAAAATCCACAAAACTGAAGACAAAGTGTGTGACAGTGAATTAAACATGTCCTTATTAATATTAAAATATTCATTTCAAAATATTTCCCTTCTAATCATTTAGGTTTGTATTGAGTTAGCCTGAGTTTCAAAGGAAAATAGTACTTCAAACAATTTTTCTTTTCGATTAAGAAAATGTTGACACAAGTCCTTTCAAAATTAAAAAATTTTCCCACTACTTTCTAAATCAAACAATTTTGAAAGTGACCCTTCCTTGAAATCATTTTGGTGGCAATGACTCACTGGTTTTATGAGAAAACATACCACTGGGACAACATGTGACTTCCTATCCCCTTGTGAAATCACAGAGAGAGAGGATTCCCATCCTGTCACACATTTGGGTCAGTTGGTTAATATTTCTGTGAAGTGGGTAGACAGTTTGGGAGTATTTTAATTCTTCCTTCATAAATAAAAAAAAAAATCTTTGTATTGTGTGCATAATGCAATAAGAGATCAATGTCGAACTTAGAAGGAAAATTAACAATAAAATTCATAATCAGTGCATGAAAGCTCTTGAAACTAGCTGCTCGACAGGCTATTTTCTGATACATTGACCTTATGTACACAGTGAGGGCAGTGAACACAAGCCTGTTCTCCATTCCCATCAGAGCTCAGGGGAATGCTTACAATCACAGCCCATCATGCAGCCTCTCTGCTTTTATTCTAAGCCAAGAGGCCAATAGTTTCCTCTGTAATTGAGCTGAAGGATATTTAAAAATAATTAATAGAATTTGATGCAAGTAGTATTATATGTTGTGTTGTGTGCCTTCTAATTTTTTATTGCCTGCTTCCAGAGCTTAAAGATTTTTCTTTGGAAAGTTTGAATACCAACTGTTCTGAAAGTAGTCCCAAGGCAAGGCAGAATATAAATAGCTTAGCAAGCACAATAAGCTGAAGGCTCCAAAGAGGCAAAAGTACATCAAGTAATTAAAAAATACTGAATTATATAAGTAGGGAATAGCCCTTTACAGTTGCAGACCATATATACTAAAATACTATCAGGACCTGAGTTGTTTTTAACTGCCATGCTGATGGGACTAATGCATAAACAGGAAGGGTAAATGCACAAGGGGAAGAGTCTGCTCCACACGCATAATCCCTGAGGCAGGCCCACCTTCCCCACTTCCCCTCAAGGAAGGAACAGACTATTGTCACCCCTGTGAAGAGCACATAAGCCATGTGCCCCCTTCCTACAGCTGCAGATCCACCTGCACCACACGTCTTGGCCATTCAGTGCCATGCTGCTCTCGCCTTCTGCAGTCTCTCTCCAGAGGACCAAGAGCTGCCAAAACAATGGGCATGGGGTGGACACACAGATAGGGTCCCTCCCATAACCCACTTATGTATTTATTTATTTATTTACTAGTCATGGTGCTGCCTACACCATGACTGCTTTATTTTCGAAGGATCTGGTTTCTCCGTACTCTCATGGTTTCCACAGGTGATACAGACCCAACCATACGTACTTGCCCTCTGCAACACCAGCCAGGCTTGATGTGAAGCAGCTATTTGACTGCACAATAGAAAGCTGTGATTTAATTTGCTCTTTTTCTTGGGTCTTTCAAACTGGGGTTGACTTTTCTTCTCTCCAGGATGTCCTGATATGCAACCAATGCATGAAGCCTTCCAAAGTCTTACAAGCCACTGAAGAGGGGCCAAAGCAGGGCCCTACCTGACACTGCAGCACCATCCATCATGTCAGCAACTCCATAGCTCTGGGAACACGATTTGTTAGTTAACATAGCCTTTGTTATCTCACTCTCCAGTAGTATACGCCCGTGGACATCTGCATCTTTCAGAAAATTTCCAACAATAGACAAAAAGGGACTTAGCAACTAGGCCAGGTCCAAATTATACACAGATTTGAATCAATCAAAAGTGTGGCCAAAAGTATTTATTTATTATCCAGATGGTGTTCTCTGCTATAGAATCTGAGGCAGGTTATCTTCTCAATTAAAATGAGATTGACAACCCTTAAATCCAGTTGTCATCTCCTTTTAAACATATGCAAGGTTAGAAGCCCTAAACACAAACCTTATGCATGTGGGCTTTTCCCTGTTGTTGTTTACCCCTTCATTCATAAATATAGGAGCAAACATATATGCAGCACAAATATTCTAACAACTACTGGTGGTGAGCTGCATGCTGTATCGGAGGAATAAAGAAGAGAGCTGATGGAATGGGGAGGGTAATTTACTGTGCACTGGTCTCAGCTGCCAGTGATTGCAAAGGGAACTCAGCAGATGTTTTTTTGATAAAGGTTATTTCTTGTTGCAGCAGCAGCAGCAAAATCCGTAGTGTTTTTCCGTAGGACTTTGCACATCGTGATTCTGCCATTTCAGTTAGTCTTAACAGCTGGAGGATAAAAAAAAATGTTCCACTGCATTATTTGAAATTTGTCATGTTGATTTAGTTTCATTACTGTTATTAAATTTTATTCTGGAATGGTTTACATATCAAGAATACATAATGGGTTTCTGTGTGGCCTGGGATTTATTCCTTGAATGAGGAAAGGACTCTACTGTGACAAAGTCATAAAGCCTTATTGACTTGATCCTTTGCCATAAACATAGGATTCAGGGAGTTAGACTGAATATTAAATTGATACGATGGTTGTATTTTCATCAGGAGAATAACTCCTTCCAAAACAGAACCTCACAGTAAGTCCAGACTTATGGAATTATTTTAGAAATCTGCTATTACCAGGCACAAATAGGAAAATACTCTCCTAATTAGGCAACAAGGGTGGAGCGAACCAACGCAAATATGCATATTTAACATACTGTTCAAATCTTGAAGGAAAATAAAATAAGATAAAAAATGTAACAAAAGTGCATAGACATATGGAAGGATTTAAATATGTGATAGGGTGTTTCTAAAGAAAGAAGTACTGAGCACAAAAAAAGCCTTTCAAAAATATAAGACGTATTGAAAGACAAGATGAGCAAACAAATTGAAATCACAGAGGATAGACCAGTTTGATTCAAATTCAGCTTTTGGATGTCTTCTTTTCTAATGGGACCACTCACAAATCTAAAAAACTTCTGAGCTGGCTCTAAATTTTGTGTTATAAGCCAACGCTTAAATGTGAGTGACTGCCATTTTGTCACATTCCTGGAGGGCAATTTGCACACAGGAGAAAGTTGCCGTGTCATATAATGTAAATTACTCAAGATCACATGTCACCTCAGAGAGATATACTCTTGCTGATTTGTAAATTAAAGACAAGCCACAAAAGTTCCTAATTCCTTCACAACATAACTACTCATGAGTTTCTGCTGAAAGACTGCCATCAAAAGGCAATAAATCTTCAGTAAATAATATCACAGTGCTAGCTCTAAAGCATTCATGACTTTTTCCCAACTTTCTCTGGAATATTTCTTCCAAAAGAAAGCAGATGGTAAAATAGTCAGCGGGTCAACTTTTGTGTTCAAACGCTCCCAGGGGTTTCCATTAATTCGAGTTGTCTCCGCACAGACATAGACAACAACAGAAATAGCTGCCCACCCCTCCTTAAGATCACCCCATTTTTCCTTGCTTCACTATCAGAAGCATTATTGAAACCAGTGTTGCTATTCAGTGCATTCTGGATGCAGAAGCATATAAGACAAAACATGAAATAATGTTTCTTGCTGAATTGGATTTGCAGATCCAGGACGTGCCTGGGTCCAGCCCAAATCCATCCTTGTCCTGGTGAATCCCGTGGACAGAGGACTGACCTTGCTGCTCCTATGCCAACCCAGCTACCCAATCGGGCAAAACCAGGTCTTCTCTGAAAGTCACACACCACTGCTGAGCTGAAGCGCCTCAAGAAGCTAAATCACTATAAAGCACCAGATTTATTTATTTACTGGTTTGCCGGGGAAAAACAAATTCCTTAGAGGACAGATTTTCAGAAGAATTCAGTGCTGACCTCATTGTGTCACTATTGATGTCAGTGAAACCCACCGAAACAAAATAAAGCCAATGATGGACGAGTCTGAAAATTGCGCATGCTGTAAACCACGAGGAAGTTCACAGCAACTCCATTAGCGGCATTGGCGCTAATGAACAAAGCCCGGCCGGGGACAAGGGCTTGCTGGCAGCCAGCGAGGGAGCATGTCGGGCCACACGGCCCCCCGGGGTGGTGTCCACAGCCGGGTGGGCGCCGGAGACGTGCACGCTCACGCGGGGAGCCGCCATCCATCGTGTTTGTGCCGAGGTTCCCAGTGTTGCCAGGGGTTACAGCGCACACAGCAAGGGACAGGGGCCGCACAACACGGGGAAAAGAGTTTCAGCCCAAAAAAGGAAAACATCAGCTACAGAAATGCAACGGCAGAGGCAAAACACCAGAGATAATCAAATGTTAATATAACCACATTCCTCTTCAGTGTAATGAAAAAACATCAGAAAGCACGAAGAACATGTTTCAAGTAACAGAGGGGTTTTTCTAACAATAAATTCAGACAACTCATATTCATCTGCACAAAGACTAGAAGAGGAGAGCCACTACAGACCCACAAAAGCAGCTTGGTGCACCTCTGTGAGAGTTGTGCTGCTGGGCCAGGGCCAGACAGAACCTCCCTGCTCTGCCCCCAAGCTGCTCCCGGTGCCCACAGCCACCACCAACTCCATCCCAGCAGAGAACGAGGGTCGAGCTGAAATATTGCTGCTGGCAGCGACCAACCACGAGGTTCAATCAGTCCACAACTGGGAGGCATTAAACCTTTATGACTCTGCACGCACCAATGGCATCTCCTGAGCAGCTGTGCAGGGGAAAGGGGAAGGAGCCCCACATGACACCTATTTTGCATGAAGGCAGCCAGCAAAACAGCCAACACTTCAATGTTGCCTTCTTCATCTTCAGACCACACACATTTGCTGTAAGTCACCTAAATCCAGACTATTCTTCAGGTGCTTTCATTTCTCAAGCTTGCACACTGTAAGGAAACAATACTCAGCTAGTCCTAGGTTAAAAAAAAAAAAAAAAAAAAAAGAAAAAAGAAAAAAGAAAAGCTTTAAATTTTAATAAGAGCACAAAGCTGTTAGCTTGAGAGTCCTGTTTTCCATAAAACTCACATTCATAACAAGCAATAAAGATGGAATTTTGCTGCAATATAACTCATGAGTCTGCCTAAAACTTAGATCTGAAGAGATCTCCATTAAAGGTAAAATGTAGTATAGGCTTCATGCCAGACCAGTCTTTTGTTTCTTTTCAATAGGAGAAAGAGTGCCAACTATGATAAAGTTTTACAAGGAAGTCACCTATTTTCTAAAAACATGACTGCAACTAGCCATTCATTTCATGCAGGCTCTCAACAGCCAACACAATTAATTGACATTGCTTTCCTTCTTATCTCTGAGTAAGCCAAGAATACTTTTTTAAATTCCATTTCTAACTTGACATTAATATTTACTGCAGTCCATATATAATTAGACATTCCTCTGTTTAAAAGGATCGAATCAAATGAAAGCCATAGACCTGACTTGCTTGATATGGTGCTTTTCACAATTTTTATCAATTTCTTTGATAAGATTTACATTTAAGGCACAAGGTTGTAGCAGAACATCATATGACAGGTGCAAAAAAAACACGTGCTGCTTTGAGTCCATTCAGCATAAGCATGATGGATTCATAGCACATTGAAATTAACAGCTGACTTTGTACAGACAATATTGAACTTTAGCTGCATCCAGCAGTATGGAGAAAGGACAACATACAGTGGGGTGAAACAATGGTTCTGTCAATGAACCTGGCTACAGTGCACTGCTAGCATATCTGAGGAGGCTACAGAGTCATTATAGCATATTCCAAGGAACTTCTGGCAGAGTAAGCCCCACCTGTAATCAAATTAGTCACTGTAAAAATATCCCTAATAACATAAATGTTGATAGAACCAGCCAGCATCTCAAAAAAATTGCTCTATCTAAGAATTTAACTCAGAATGTTAAGTATTAGAAATATGAATTATTAGATCGGTCTCATGCCTCTCTCCTGACAATGCAACATTATTTCCTAGTGCTTTTGTGTACTTGTTATTTTTTAAATGTACCAAATTGCAGTGGCAAAGTAGTTTGGGTAAAAAGAACAAGAAAGAGGTTATTTTACCTTGCTATAGGTCTTGTTCGTGCCACATGGTCAATTTGCCTCACTGCCACCACTTTGCTTTCCCATCTTTAATAAGAGAGATAGTAATATCTGTCTGTTCCTCAAGACGTTTATGCTGATTACTTATCACTTACCAAAATCTTCCAAACCTAAAGAAGTGTCACAGAGGCAATATGAGACATAAATTCGTCTTTCACTCTGTTTCTTACTTCCTTTTTGTGTTGAGAGCCAAGACTCGCTTCTGATAGCTATCATGTTCTACTCCTTCTCTCATCAATTATTTGAAGAAGTTACTGTCATCCAAGGCTATGTTTCTAATGATTTTTTTAGTTGTGTAATTTAAGGAGTGCAAAATCACTCAATTTCATCTTATTCTGGAGATCACTAACTGTAATTATACATGGAAATGATGAAATGAAGAAAAACTAGATACACTCTAATCCACTTTCAGGGTCTAGCGTAAGAAATCCAGGTCAGTTATGCTAATTTCAAACAGTGTAAGTTCACCACTGCTTCAGGACAATAAGACTGGTATCAAGTTATGGGGCAAATTTTGTTCACAACAAAGATTTCATTTCCCCAAAGAAATGGTGAAGCCATATAAAAAGAAAAATTATTCTCCTCTGACTATTTGGTCAATCAAGAATTGCAAGCCAAATATAAACACACCAAAGAACCAATTCCCTGTCCAAAAGACAGCCTTCTCCAAAACATCCTACCTTCCCAAATCAACTGAAAAAAGCATATTGCAAAACTCCATGTTAAGCAGAGTTCAAGGAGATTGACTTTGGCTCTTTCAAAGACTTTAATAAGTATTCTTTGAAGGAAAGAAATGCTAGTGAGAACCAATCCTTTCACACATGAAGAGAATAAACAAAAGGTTCAGTAATGGCTCTGACATCAAGTTCCTTTTCAAGTGTTTCATCAGTGGGGAAAACCAAGAAGAAATGCCTGGAGCACTGAGGGAGGGTGGGATGAGGATCCTTTAAAAGAAACTGCAACAACTGATAAAGGACATATAGGGAAACACATTAAGGAAATGTGAACAAATAAAAAACCCTGGACATCACATAGGACTTAAAAGAATTATCTAAACTCCTTTATGCTCACTGTGCACAAGCCAGATAACTGAAAAATTAAAGGAGAGGAAAATATTAACATTACCAACTTAAACAACAGCAAGGGTACTGCAGACAGATTCTCTCTCATAAATACACTTTCTGCTCCCAATGGTCACTCTTGTCTGCAGTGAGCCTTGCGTACAGTGCCTTTAGCAAAGATAAGGGACCATCACAAGTGCAGATGAGCTTTAATAGGGTAATGATGTTGTATCTCACAGGATCTTAGCTGAAAAAGTAATTCACATTGGCTTGGTCATTTCCATGTGGCTTTCAAGTTGCTGAGGTAATGAAATTACAGGAAATAAGCTGCAATGTAGCAAGGTGGTGGGAAGTGTCTCCTGGCTACCATGTGGATGACTGCTAGGAACAGTCTGTCAGACTTCTTTATTGATAATCTGGAAAAGAAACGGCACAGCACTGTGCTGCAACTTGCATACACTCTGTAAGAAAGACAGTGTACAAGGAAAATAATAGAGAATGTCCTAAAGAAGACAGAACCATGGAAAGAAAATAACTAAAGGAGACTCAACTTGGAACAAATGCAGGCTGGGAGAGCACCTGAGAAGGAATAATAGGAAGGAGAAATCCCAGATGCAATAATGATTAAAGAAATGTAGGGAGATAGGTCATGCTAAATTACATGAATTGGTAATGTGCTAAGGCATGCAAAGGCCAGTACAATATTGAACAGAGTAAATAGTGTAACACCCCTGAGAAAGGAACAAATAGCCACTTTCTGCATGGTGCTGGTACCGCCCAATTGGGAATATTATATGCATTTCTGGATATTGACAAATTTGAGAGTTCAGAGAAGAGCACCAAACATGATCCAAAGACTAAGAGGATTGATTTATGAGGAGAGATTAGAAGAGTTAAATATATAAATTGCTTGGCTAAGAAATGATTAATGGGGGACATGATAACAGCCTACAAATATTTGAAGAAGACCACCGGTGAAGGAAAGGCATTTTTCAGCAGGATTCACAGGGAACAGCAGAGTCCAGAGAGTGACTGAGAAGCAAAAACATGTTCTGAGTATCAAGAAATGCTTACTGAGCATGAATTATGATAATCTGTGGAATAATTTCCTCAGTGGAAGAGGCAGGGAGCTTTTACTTGTGGCTTTGAAACACAGACTTGAAGAATCTCTTAAGGAATCTATGCGCCCACAACTGCAAAGGTTTGGAGTCAGTGACCTCTCTGATCCCTTCCAGCTTAGCTGAGTTGGGTGCAGCCAACAATTCCCCCTTCTCCAAGATGATTTGGGCATAGGAGAAATTACTGTAATTTGTAAAGATGTTACATTCTTATATGTGTTTCTCCCAGTGCTGCTTGCTACCCTGGCATTCGTCAAACTAAAACAAACAATAGCTGCTGTTAGAGAAGTACTTCTGTTACTTGATGGTCATGGTGAAAGTCTCAGCACCTGTCTTACCACTGCATGCAAATAACAAATCAGCAGTCTGATACCCACAAAGCATTTCAGCTACTCAGTTGGGTTCTTGATGAGCTCCATTCAAGGTAAATATTATATGCAAGTATTTCTTCTCTCTTTTTAAGGCAAAAAAGTAACTGTATAGCAAAGCCTGACTACTCTGATTATGTCCGGAAGCTCATGGTTGGTCAATAACACTGGAGAAACAGTATGAGCCTGGCAAGGCAGAGAGCTGGAAGGTAATTGGAATCCTCCTTCATCCAGCCATAGGGTGTTACCCTGGGAGACACAACACCATAACACGTGTCATGCAGCAGCAACAGAAGTTTTAAATCTTGCAGCTCCCTTAGCTAGATATATCTCCCCAAGTTAGATTAATTGTGAGTCTTTCATCTTCAGCCATCTCTGAAAGGCCTTATCTTTATCTCTGCTTTCAGAGGTCCATAAATTTCTCTGTGTTCAAAGGCTTCATCCCTTCCCCCGGTTCCTCTCTAGTTCAGATATCCTCAGACTCCAGCACGAGTGGCAAGTCTCTCTGTATTTAATCCCCTTAAATTATCTCCCCTTTCATACTTCCTTCCATGTCTTTCACCAATTTCCCTCCAATGCTTCACCTGTTCAGTTCACTCTTGCTAAATCCTTCTGTTGGCAACCTCCTTTCAACCATCATGGAAATCAACATTGCTACTTTCATTTTTTTCCTGCTACATCTTTCCCTGTTACTCAAAACCTAAAGTATTTAAAGGCAGTAAACCCATGAATTTTGTTTGAATGTTTTCACTTTTTCCATGGACATCTTCTCATCTCCAGAGGCAAAATTATCGATAAACTGTTGCCAATGGTTATGCTTAAAGCATTCACTGAAAAACCTAGTGTGAAATATGTTCAACTTTGGCACTTGCTTTCTGCTAGGTAAAGGGATTTAAATCCCTAAATAAAAATGGATTTAGTTTATAAGCAGGCAGCTATGTTTTCGATGTAATTTTTATTCATGTTTTTCTACATCAGATATGACTGATTCGGGTGGATCAGTCCCTGTACACTAGGTTATCATAATTATGCACTATACCCATTTCAAAATTAGTTCCAGCTAGTTAGCTTCACTGCAAGACAATTCACACTTCCAACTGAGAATTTAACCTAGTCTGATGATGGATACGTATCAACAGCAAAATCCATTATTTATACAGCGTAGGAAATAAACTCTCTGGCTGGCCAGGGATATGAAGCATGTGAAGGGTTTTCATTTTAGATGGTTTGAAATTTTAAACTCAAGCAGCTTTTAATCAACATACCATTGAAAACAAATTTCAGCAGTTGCATTTCTTATTCAGCAACGGTACAATGTAACTGAAAATAGAAGCTCCAAAAGCTTGATGGTCTATTACTCAACATGTGCTTATGATAAATTAGATGTAAATAGCGGTTATTGCGTACTAAGGAAAACAAGAAAAGACAACCAGTTTCAATAAACTGAAGGGGCTGAGAAGAGGGCCATTTCTGTCCTACTGTTCTGAAATAATTCCTATAATTCAAGCATTGGCATGTATGATTTTATTCCGTTATTATCAAGTTACAGTAGCATCTAGATGCTTAAGTTCCATAGTACTAAAATAGTTTTTAAAAAGCTAACACCAGTTACATACAACTAGACACTGTTATACTTTAGCATTGACAGCAATGCCGGAGCAGGCTCTCAGCTGAGGAGGAGATGGGAGGAGGTGTGTGAGGTGGGGTTAGTGCTGAGGGCACTCTCAGTGCAAGCAACACACATAGGGTGAGGGCACTCTCCTGCAGAGCTGGGCTTCCCAGAGCCTGTGAGGGCCCCTGTAATGCTCTGCTGTGGGCACCAGGCACTGAACAGAGAGGGGCTGCAGCACACTACCTGCAGTGTCACACCTCAGATCTTCCAGCAGTGGTGGGTACCTTAATCCCAGTGAAACCGAGGTGTATAAAGACCATTGATATTTGTGCTTAGACAGCCATGGTTACACAAGTAAAAGGTAATCAAGAAAGTGGTCAGACTGAAACAATGGAGCAATGAGCAGCTCCCCACACATGCAAATTTACAGAAATTGAGGGAATTCTCTTCTCCCTGCAAGTAAAAGGAAAACAAGCTGGTTTTATTTCTGGCTCTGGTTTTCTATACTCATAACAACTTTCCTTTAACTCTAGGTGAAGATGGATAATTATGAACCACATGGACAGACAGTGAAGACTGCACACCCCACCAAGTGACCAAGACACAGGCTACAGTTTTTCACACTGATGTTATAAGAAGAAAGTGATATAAAAATCAGTCATGGATTCACCATGTGTAGTGACGGCCTCCATCACCCCCCTCCATGAACGCCTACCCTGCATCCTGGTGCTGCAGTTCTGGAACCCCATACATTAGAGCCTTGCCATGGGCCCTCTTTATCTCCTCAGCTCAGGGTGCTGGTTAGAGGGAGCTGGGTCCTGCAAAAAGCAAACACATCCCAGAGACCTGCCTATGTAAGACTGTGAGGGCAAACTTCTTCCCTTTGACTGTGCGTCCTTCTGAGAGAAATGACAAAAGTTTTTTGCAAACGTTTGTGACAATTTGCTACAGAGCCATTTGGGTCTGTAGGTCACCAGTAAGACTTCAGGATTGTGAACTGGAACAAAAATCTCAGTGAAACAGTTCAAGAATTATTTAATTTTTTTAAACTATAATTTCTCGTGAAGAAAAACAGAACACCTCATCCAATGGCAATTTTACTGGAGTGATTGTTCTGACACAAGCAGCAGGCAGCAAGGGAGTAGTCAGCCCAGGGAAAATGTGCATGGGGGCCATTGGCAGGACACCTATGGGAAGGTAAAAACTAAAAATCCACATGAACGCTTCAGAATATTAGTAGGCAGTATTACAGCTGATGGCAATAAAGTTCCCACCCTAATACTTCAGTAGGAAATGGTGCAAATTAATAAAGAGTTTATTGAAAAGCACCCAAAGTCAGAGCCTGATCCATATTTAGAACAACTAAGTTCCAGAGCATGCACGGAGCTGTCAGCTGAGGACACTTTTTCCAACAGAAAAGCAAAACCAAGACTAACTGTATTATTAGACAGTGGGAACTTGTAGGAATGGAGAGTGGGATAGCAAAGCAAACTCCTCAGTTAAACTCAGTGCTCTCAAATCCATCGCATCTCAGAATAGGGGTGAAAGCCGGTACTGAACTTCACGGGGATTCTGAGCTTCCTGGAAACTGCAGATGTGTATTTTTTACAGTAATTGCTATGTAAGTGATCCTTCAATTTCTTCCATATATCCTCTTTATACCCTCTGCAGACCCATCAGCATTTACTGGTTATTGTCCCTGACCTGATCCATTTGGTCAACTTGTATTAAAGCACTGGTCTTTGGTATGCATGGAAGACAATTTATTTTGTATTACACAAACAGGGTCAGGTCCACATTTAATGCAAACCTGAAATTTGCACTGTTTCAGGGCCCTTTCAGGTACTGCATTTATGCAAAACCATCTATTTGGAATAGGAAACTTGCTATGTATTCAGAGTGTTCAATTTAAATACAGCAGCTCTTGGTTATTTTTTCAAGTATGATTTCAGAGGTTTTGTATTTACATTGTTACATAAATAACAGTTAATCAGATGATTGAGCAGATACTGTGTTTTCATTCTTAGAAATATCCAACTGTAAACATTTGGGGGGGCAAAATATACAAATATTTAAACAGATAGAGGAAAATAATCTTTATATTAAAGGACATAGGCTTTCACAACCCCTAACAGAGAATATTGAAATCATCAGCTGAATGCACAGAATTGCAAAAAGCAAAGAGTCATTTTATTATCACATTGGCATGGCTCACCACCTACTGCACTTCAAAACAGTGGATTATGATGGGGCCAAATTTTTTAGCAGGCACTGTTGCAACAGAATAAGGGATAATTAAAGGAGGTTCGATTTAGATCAGATATAAGGAAGAAGTTTTTACTATGACAGTGGTAAAACAATGGGACAGGTTGGCCAGAAGTGGTGAATGCTCCATCCCGGGGACAGATCCCTCAAGGTCAGGTTGGACGGGGCTCTGATCTAGTGGAAGGTGGAAGTGGGTTGGAGTAGACGACCTTTAAAAGTCCTTTTCAACCCAAACCATTCCGTGACTGGGCCCTCGCAGTGCCCTTCTCCAGTGCTCAGTGACCGAGGGCCGGACCTCCTGCTCCGCTGTGACAGGAGCGGGGCACCTGGCTCTCACGGCTGTTTAAGAGTCACATCGACTGCTTAAACGCCGGGGAGAAAGCCCCCGCCACCCCCCCCCGCCGTGCCGAGCGGCCCGAGCAGCCGCAGGGCCCGTGCGGGGCGGAGCAGGTCGGGGCGCGGGGGCGGGCCCGAGCCCGAGGCGCCGCTGGGTGTCGCTGTTGCCGGGCGGGGCCGCAGCCCGGTACAAAGCCGGGCGGTGTGAGGGNCACCCTCGGGGGCCGCGGGCGCTGCCGCCCCTCCGGCTGCCTGTGTTCCGTTGCCGGCAGGCCCGGCGCGGCAGCTCCCTCGCCGAAGGGGAGGGCCGCCGCCTTCGTGTGTCCGGTGGCTCCTTGCTGAGGGAGGGGGCGGGGGGCGCTGGCCGCGGTGAGCGGCGCGTGCCACAAAGGAACGCGGCTCGCTGCCTGCGCTCGCGGGAGCCTTGCGAGCAGCTGGGATAATCTGCTGGGATAATCTGCTGGGAAATTGAATTCGGGGGCGGGGCAAATAGGAAATCAGGTCAGGGATAGGTAAGTGATAAGAATGCTGAACAAGGGCTTGTCCCGGAAATAGTGGATGAAGGCGGATTGGCAGCTGTAGAAATGGCCAAACGCACCAAGCTCCCTGACATTCAGGAGCAGGAGGAGCTGGGGAGGTGGTGTAAGGTGCAGATGCCCAGCAGGTGCATTTGGTTTTTATCTCTCCCTTAAGCATGGTGTCAGAGGGAAGTCAGAGCTGGGGAAATGAACACCCTTTTCGGGTCCCTTCTTAGGAGGGTCCCGTAGAGGGACGTTTTTCAGAACATAACTTAGGGCTCTCTCCATCCCTGAATTTGGTCTGTGGAGATGGGTTTACACCATGCTGTCCTTGTATGCATGTGATGGCATTGCCTGGTCCCAAGTGGAAAATTTCCCATCCCCAGGGCAGCCCCAAGTGTCAGGGTAACAATCGCTTGCCAGGGACCCTCCACTGGAAGGGGGACAAGGACAGTGCCCACATCAGCACATGAGTGGGTTCATTACAGCACCACGTGTCACGCTTGGCTATCTCTTCAGGGACATACCGGGGATCGCAGTGAAAGGAGCCAGACACTTTCAGCAACAGGCCACATTCAGATGGATTCCTATGGTGCTGCCACTTGAAACCACTCCCATGTATAGGAGTAGTCGGAACCCTTAATAAAAGATGGTGAAGAAAAATGTAAATTAGGAGATGAGAAGCTTGTAATAGGAATGATTTGTCATGACAACTGTGTGCAAAGGTGAAAGATTCTCAGTGCCTTGGGCAAGGCCCAGTAATACTCTGATGCAAGCAGACTCAATGCAAAGCAGCACGGAATCAAGCTTTTTGTCCGTTGCAGGAAAATTACTCAGTCTAAACTAATGAAATCATACTTTACACTTGAAATAAAAACTAAGTAAAAAGTTAATATGGAAATTAGTACAATGTATTTAGAAATTTACCATTAGAAATTTACCAGGGCATGTGGAAGAATTAGACATTGTCTTTTTCTGACATTCTGTGATTGTGTGAAAATTACTGAACACCCACAGCAAATCCACATAGTTCAGCTCAAACAGTGTTTTAAGACAGTGGGATTTTTTCTATGGGGATGCTACCACCATTAAAGGGGAAGAAAGGGAAAGGTCCTTGAATTTACACGCTTTCTTCTTCCAAAACTGAGATGGAGAGGAGCAGAATACAGCCCCTTATTCATGCCCTTGAAGTTCCTTACACAGCGACGACTGTCACCAGCCAGACACCACAGGGCTGCTGGTCTATGATGCCTTAGCAAGTTGTAAAAGGAGCTAGTGGCAGTTTGTTGCTACAATATGAACAAGAACATGCTCCTTTTGTGCCCATGTCCTTTCCTCCCTAGTCCATGAACTTCCCAAAAGAGCTGACTATGGCACTTCACCTGAGTTTACAGGGAGAGGAATCTCCCTAGTAAAAGATGATATTCCAAGAGAACTGCAAATCCCCTTTGGACTGAGGGGACTTTGGAACTCTTCTTGTCACAACAAAGTACTTTGTAAATTCTGCTTTAAAATTTTGCGATTCAGATGACAAATCTACACCCATCAATATCGGCAGCACTGATGCCAGAAGCATTGTTAGTCTATGAGAGTAGAGCAGCAGGGACAGATTGGGAGCCAGTTGTTTTGCTTGGTTTTTCCTCATACACACACCAGGGCGCACACACTCAGTACAGTCTACCCTTGCCCAGGTCACTGACAAGGGTGTGAGCACAGTGATTTCTAGACAGGCTTAAGTGATCTCTCATGGCTTTTCCTGTGTACTTCTCATCCAAAGGAGGAAATTTAACAGTTCCAGCTAGAATTTAGCTGGAATATCCATAAGTCAAAAATGTCTTTATAAAACAAAGAAAACAACCTGTTAAGCTGGAGTTGGTGACCACCAGCCTGCTAACCTTGGCTAAAAGCAGTTGGCAGCTAGACTTAGAGTCTTTGCTGCTTAACACAAATCAGAACATGCAGATAGCTCTGACAGGTTTTGGGAAAGACATCAAATGAGTACCAGAAGGAATTAATGAACACAAGGTTTTTCTTTTATGTGTTGGCTAATCTACTACATTTAACAGCTTTACTAATATCCTTGATTTAGGAATGAGCAATCCTGTGTTTTATGGACATTCTAAACCCTGCTATACAAAACGTGTTGGGTCCCAAAACCTGCTGTGTGCAGTTCAGGTCATAGCCTGACATCAATAAAGACATAAAGAACAAAAGCAATCTTGCTACTACTGCAAAAGGGGACATGTTGAAGCCAATCCCCACCCCCAAGAATGTGTGTTTTTCTACTAGACAGATTAGATTGGAGTTCATCAGGGAGTTGCTCTCTTTATTACAAGTATTAATTCCAACCCTGTTTGTGAATTTATTCATAGAATAAATAAAACATGAACAGCAACATTGTGAATATACAACCAAGGGGTGTCCATCCTGAAGAAAAATACCCTCCACCCGTGGCAGGGATGCTCTCCTCTGTTAACATTTCCAGTAAGGTGTGCTGGTGACAGCAGTCTACATGGAGGACAATCTCCGTTGCAGCTTCTTTTATGTGGGTGACCATCAGGTGATCACACTTACCAGTCCTTTTTTGACTGCTTTACTGAATTTGAGCAGGCAAATGAGATTTCTGTGCCTGACAACCAGCAATTGTAATAATTTTCCTGGGCACAGTTGTTCTAAATAAAATAACAGATGTTGAAGTCGCCCTCTGTTTTGCTGCTGGTAGCAGAACACAGCTTGCTGCAGCTGATTTTCTGGTGCCTTCAAGCTGGTTTTGAGGGCCGTATAAAAATAAGTTATTTGCTTAACCCCAAGTAAGCACACAAGAAGGAAGTCTTTTGCACAAATGGTGAAGATCCTCAATACAGTCCCTTTAATGTAGCAGCAAGGAGTCATAAAAGTCCCATTTCTGCAGCAAAAGGATTCCTTTGATGTAGAAAATGTGGAATAATCTTTGTAGAGGTCTTCCAAATTCCAGCGCACTGTATCTATGCTGAGAAGCAGGGTTCTATATGGAGGTGCTGTGGAGTCCAAGAAGCATCCTGGCCCCTTGAATGACTTGGGGGGATGGGGAGAGGCATGAGCAATTTTGGCAGTCCTCTGCATGACTTCAGTTGCTCAGCAGACTTACCAGAGGCTTCAGAATAACTCAAACCCTGGGCAACAGGGAAATTTTTCAAACCACTTTGCACCTAACTTTCCAATCCCCTCCCAATAATTTCATATGTATTACTTAGGGATGGCAAAGATCTGGGCATCACCGATGTTCCTGAAGCAATTGTAGTTCATTCATACAGAAACCCTCACAGGATCAAGTAGACTTCAAATGATCTATGTTGCTTGCTTGTTTTTCTGTTTTATTCAGTTTGTGTTCAGTAAGCTATTCTGGGACATTTATAATTGTTTTCATTCCTGGTTCTCATCCACTGGCTTTGTATGTCAAGTGAATAGGAAGGAATTCTATGTGTTTTTTTGAATAAAAGATATTTTCCAAAATTGAAAGTGTGACATATCCTTTCCTAAATGCACAGGTAAAATCCAGCTTGTAGGAAGGCAGCAGCCCAATCTCCGTTATCCTTGGAACCATCTACCCAAATCTTTACTGAGCCAAAACCACATGGGCGAAGGGCAGATGAGGAACTCATGGAGATATTCGCAAGTGGCAGGTGACAAGAGGTCCTGGATGTCCTACCAGTCCACTCAGTAATGCTCAGATAGGCTGGGCCATTCCTTCTCTCCCTCCCATTACTGAGGATTCAGACTGATCAGTAACTGATTAACCCTGGTTATAACCCCAACATGAAAACAGCACTCAGGCCAAAGGAGACAGAACTCCTTAGAGAACTGAGGCCATATGTAAGACAGTAGAGGAGTACCAGGATTTTAATATGAATCATTACCATGTCTAAAATCTGATGAGATGCATGTTTGTGGCTCAATTCTGACCCTACACCCACCACCACCCCCCTTCACATTAATTTTTTGAGAGCTTTTCCTTAGATTACCCTCATGTACAAATTCTGAATTGCCTGCCAGCTGGAAGTGGCTTGCTTCAGCTTCTACAAAGAGGTAGCTGCTAAAGCATGTGTTTTCCACTCACACCAGGACTCCAGCTTCAAACATGATGGGCTTTTTTTTCCTCCGTCTTCTGCTTCTCCAACAGTAGAACGTTTCACAGAAATAACTTGTTCTATGTGAATTTGCATGATACCATGTTCCCTGAACTGGTTGGTCCTGGATTATATAAAGGGTATAGAGAGTGTCCCTGAGATGTGGAGGGTTCATTTTATAAGGAATAATGAGAAATAATAATTTAATTCCATAGAAAAACCGACATAACAAATTAATTTCCATTCCTGCTGCACAGTAATGGCCTTATTACAGAATTTATAAGACAGCAGAACACAAAGCATCAAACTCTTTTTTATAGTTTTTATGAAATATGCTGTTTTGTGCCAGTGATAGAAAGGACAAGAGGAAAAAATACCTCCATCAATCTGTGATTCCTGGTGTATTTAGTGTATATTCAAGTGCTTCCTGGTATATTTAGAAACAATCAAATGACAGAAAATATGGTTTGTAGTTAAGATCCCTTATTAACACTTTGTCTGAGTGCAGAGTAAGGAAATACACAACATTCTGCAATGAATAAATGAGTATTTAACGAATCTTAATGAAGATAAATTGAGGAAATCCTGTTATAAAGACAAACAAATACATCTTTATTCTTTACTATATAGGCAATAGCTCTGCATTGCACATGACAAGGTATGCTTTATATAATAGGGTGAGTAGGTATTGCAAACTATGTGGAATACAGTTGAATTGAGAAAACATATTTTTAAATTTCCATAATGGAGGAAGGCAGCATGTCTGAGGTTACTCACGTTTTAGATTATCATTACTGAAGACATTTTTTACATCATTAGTTTTTAATATAGATGCTGTTTGCTTCCACTGTACAATAGAAAAAAAGGCATTTCTTCCTCTCTCCTTCACACGCCCATAAGGATTCCCAGTTTTTTCCCAGAGGGAAGTGTGTAACTCTGCGGAGGTGCTGTTGCATAAAGCTGCTTGTCCGCTAGGTGGTCCGTAAAGACACATTTGAGAACACTGGTTCAGGTTTTCACTCTCCGTATTTACGAACACACAAATCAATGCAAGTATCTATTTTAATATCATGAAAGGCATCTGTGGCTAAAATTACTGTAATGATTTTTCTTCCTCCTCCTATATATAATACGTATCCACCAAAGAGAAATAATCTGAACAACATTTCATGTAAGATTCTACTGTGTATGTAAACCTCCAGAATTCCTAAAAATCAAGTAATTCAAGTTGTTTCGGTGGGGTTACTCACAGAAGCCAATCCTTTTTATGTGAAGAAAACCTCATTTGCAGCTCACATACTCCATTTATATTCCGTGGATGCCAAACACATGGAAGTAATGCATTCCATTGGCATTGTAGTGAGGTTGTAGGAAAAAAAAAACAAAACATTGGCATAGCTGTAAACAACAATATCTGACACTGACACTATTAGGATCCCAAGCACACGGCTCGTTTTACTTTGACACAAGTTGAGATTCGATCTGGGAATCTACCATATGCCTAAATCTTCCTATAGGAGGTGGAATGCTATCAGAACTCGGCTGGTGTGGAGCCATTGTGAGGTGTTTGCAGCAAGAGACGTCTCTAGAGAACTAGAGCCACTTAGTCTTCTACTTGTTATTCCCAAACTGGAAAGAAGCATCATCATTACAGATGGCATGTGCAACTGAAGTAAACCCCACTCCACAAACACTGTGATCAGAAGACATTCTAGCAATATCCACTATCAAAAAAACTAGATGTATCAACAGCAATGTTTTTTTCTCACACTTTGATCTTAAAGATGACAAAATTAGAAGAAAAAAAATACAGTAATTTACACCCACTGAACAGGCAGTCATTATGAGAACCAGGTAAAAATAGTGATGTCTGTTTCTGAAATAAACCAAATGGTCTTAATATTAAAACTTTGTCATTATGCAATAGACACATTATACCAGAGTTTAGCAATAAAACGCAATAAAAGAAATTTTTCATTCTTAAAAGTTATAGTCTGTGATGAAAAGGGAAACTATGAGTCCATGAAATAGATTTGCAGTCATTATATGGGTCTTTTTTATTATATTGCTGTAGTTTTAGGTCCAGTAATGGTAAATTTCTAAATACATTGTACTAATTTCCATATTAACTTTTTACTTAGTTTTTATTTCAAGTGTAAAGTGTGATTTCATTAGTTTCCATCAGTTCATAGAAAATGTGACATGGACTGTGTCTTTTTATTAAGGAAAAATAAGAATGAAGATATAGGTTGTGATGAGGTTTGGAAATGAGTTTGCTTCATCTTACAGCAGTTCTGGAGAAAATTATTACAAGATTGGCAATTCTAAGTTGTGTTGTGTATTGCTTGTAATACAAACCATGTCTAATGAAAAAAATTATATAATCAAAAACTGTAGAAAGACAGGAGACTCGGTATTCCTCTCTATCCTTATGAGCAGGGCTTCTTGCCATAAACTAATGAATTTACTTAGGTATTAAAAGAAAGGCATTACCACCATAATAGAGAAATTGATATATTCAGAGGGTGAGGGAGGGGAAGAACAGGTATTTCCTTCTTGTTGCTTCTTCTGATATCATGTGAGTTTAAAAGTTCAATCTAGTTACAGTATTTTCCCAAAGTGCTTCACAAGCTGAAAGATAGAAATCCCTGCTCGCTCCAACGACCTTTAATAGTCCAAACCAGCTGTTTGATAGGCTGTAGGAATTTAAAACAAGTATTTTGAGAGCAAGAATGCTATGTGATCCTGTGGGTAAAGTTTGCATTGGGAGAACTATTTAAATTGGCACAAATTCAAGGCTAAAACCTTCATAGGAATTAGAAAATATATTAATTTTCATAATTTGCAGTTTATGACAAATGACTGTTTAAAGGGAAGACTCATAAAAACTGGGCAAAAAATTGGAAAGGTAAATCCAACAAAACCAATTTCAACTTTCAGTATCCTGGTAATACACATTCAAAGCAGAAGTGTCATAGTAAGAAAAAAATGGCACAAGCCACAGGAAAAATAAATAAAAATTCTTTCCCCTTTTTTCCATGCAACAGTGACAATACTTCCTATTTGTTCAAATCTTTACATAGTACAAACAAATACACCCTTTAATACAACAGTCTTTTCACATTAAGCTTCTGAACAGGGAATTATCCTCCTACTCTAGCTTCTAATTTCCTCTTCCTGCCCCATATACAAAACATCTGGGTGCGGCTGTCTGATGAGACCAGCTGCCTTGGTCTCCCAAGCTATTTTACCTCTTCCTGCCTGTTGCATGAGCTCTGCTCATTTTAGGGGAGGAGGGTGGTGAGTAATTTTTGGTCTGGTTTTTCATGTCTGTTTTAATCTCAATGTTTCTAAGCCCTCAGAAGACAAATGAACGCTGTATTTGTAGAATCAGAAAATTTGAAAAGAAAATGCAGTAAGGAAGGAGCAGCAACTCAAAAGACACTTAAAGAAAAGCCCCGGAGCTGAAGTTAGAGGAAGGCTCTTTGTAATTTGCTTTGCCTTAGACTGATGCAAAGCTACCTAAGTTTGATGAAGAAAGGAGGATTTTCAGCCAAACTGCAAAGAGACAAGAGCTTTGGGGAGTTTCAGCTGTGAAAATTATACCTGATCTGAATGTGAAGACTAAAGAGCTTAAGGCAAAGAGAATCTTAAGACACAAAGAGACTAGTAATCGTGTGGTGTAGTTCATTGTGATTGAGATACAATAGATTGGAGGGAAATGCTTAAAACAGAGGAAGGAGGAAGAGTATGCTGAAGTTGTGCTGAGTTTTAGCTGGTGGCTGTGCATACATTAGGTTTCGGTGATGCTGATAAAGATTCCTGCCGTGAACATGGGGAGGCAACAAAAAAGTCTTTAATCTTGAAATGAGGCCAAAATAAGTTAAAGAATGGCATAATTTGATGTAGTACAAATCAGAAGTCTCATAGAAAATGGAAGGAAGAATGGGAGAGTCCTTCTAAATGATCAGTTGAAGAAATAAGACAACTGGAATACGACGAGGTCACTGAAATTAGGGGTGTGAGGACAAAAATATTTATTTGAACATATCTACTGGGGAGTGTCAAAAATAATGATACATAGAGGGAATGAAAATGGAACAAGTGGTTGTGAGATTTGTCTAGGAAACAATCTCTTGAAACTCTAATGACAACATCTTTGTAGAAATGTGAGGAGGAAAGCCACACTAGAGAGGATCTTGGCTGGAAGGGGTGTGGAAAAAAAACCCCAGTGCAATGGTATTGACATCACAGAACAAGCTTAGAGATTAAAGAAGTTGTTGCTGTGTTTCTGTGTGGTTGGGGGTTTTTTGTGTATGTGTTTTAAGAGGAAGAGTTTGTTCCCTATTTTAGTTTTAAAAGAGTAAAAAAGAATGCAACCAGAGCCTGAGGGGGAGGTTCAGAAGGTGATCATGGGCTGGCTGGAGGAAAATAGATGAGAAATTTGCGCACCTGCAGTAGAGACCATGTGGGAGGGATGTGGGGGTAATCACTAAAGGCAAGGGTAAACTAGTGAGAAGACCAAGTCACGATCTGCTAAGCTGCTTTTGAGAGATTGCCACAGCCCTGTACAGTGAAGAGGGATGGAGAGAAAGGCAAAGAAGATCTGAATTGACGTCACTAGAAATTGCAGTCCAGAGACTTATTTGTGCTGGGAGAGGTGTTCTGCTGGGACGAGACCATAAGAGGGAAGAACAGGCTTCTGGTGGGGAAAGTCATTCTAGTCACAGGCTTTTGCCAGATACATTCTTGAGCACAAGAGCAGGGGTGGAGGAAGCAGATGTTTGAGGAACTTGGCAAAGTGGACAAAAATGTTGAGGCACAGAAGACTTAGGAGAGGGGGAAAGAGGGAGCAGCGTGCAGTGAGAATCAACAGCAATTGATGGGGGCTTGAGAACAGATGTGGAGTTGTCTGCCCTTTGCTGATACTAGGCAGGTCCTACCCTTGAGAAATGTGATTTAGTGAATAATAAGAATGCATCCAAATAGAATGCAACTTAGCAGCATCTGCTTGGGAAAATAATTTGAATCAGAAGGGTAAGTTTACAACTGTCAGTGCAACTCATTATACTGTCAGCAAAGAGACATGTTAGGGTGTGTGGGAAGAGAATCCTGAAAACATTTATTCATTCCTGCACTTTCCAGCAGACTCCCAATGCCTGAATTTGCCAGAGGGGCAGAGACAAGAGTAGGAAACCCTGGCAGCTGAAGGTAGAACAGAATGGTCACTTTAAAATATTTTAAAAAAAAGTCAGCCCATAAAAGAGCATCCAGTTTTCCTAGGGGAAGTTCTAGTCTGTTATTCTTGCACCTAGTGAAGCATTCAACTGAGACTGGGTGCCGCAGATGTGGAAAAAGCTAAATAAATAGGGTTGCAGCTGCTTTTTTTTTTCCCCTCTAATTTTGTGGAGGTAAGCAACAGTCTCCAATGACATCATATAGCTTTTCTTCACGTTTTTTTCCTGTTTTACAACATGATGGTATTTCTTAGCATTGTGTTTCCCATCGAACATGGATTCCTATTTTATGACCTCTCCCACATTTTACTGAGAGAAACAAGATTTGGAAAGAGTTTTTAGCAGAAAAACTAGTACTGTCAAACACATCTGTAAACATTCAGCTCTGCTTCACACAAGAGGGTTTCATCTGTGAATGCTGCATCTAGGAGTCAAACGCAGAGATAAAGCAGGATATTCTCAGCACCTACTTAGAGAAGAATGCATAAAATGCTATAAACTCTGCCACATGTGACAATAGCCACATGACCCAAATACTAAATTATTCACATGAGCCCATGCAAACAGCAGAAGCAAAGCAAACAGCTTAAACCCAACATAATTGAAGATGAAAGCACCATCAGGAATCATGACAATGAGTCCTGTGTCATTTCATGTTTCATGCAACACAAATGTGTCACCTTATCTCTTAGGTTGCTAGACATTAATAAAACATATTGCCACACTTGAAAGGATAATGCTATCAAAGGAGAGAAGCATTTTGTATATTCACTTTGTATTCTTTAAGAACTGCAGACCAAAGTCATGAATGGCATCTTAAACCATTTTTCACACAAGGAGCCCATGTGTCACACAAGATTTCTTGTTCCATACCATACTGTCCTTTCATGTTAGGCTGCTTGTTTTTCAGTACCAGGATATCCTTTATTATGAGGCTTTTTTTTTTTTTTAAGGTTACTTTTGGGTAAAAGAACAGCTTTGCTGAACTCCACTGCTTTAGCATTTTGTATTACAGAAGCAGCTCTAATAGCTATGTCTGCATTGTAAGTTCCCTGTCCTTTCCTTCTGACTTTGCTCTGTGATTTCCCTAGAAGTGTGACAATTCCTGAAGTGAAGCTGGGAAAAAATACTGAGTTTGTTCCTTGGGAACACTTGAAAGGGATTCAACCATGTGTCAAAGTCAGATAGAAGAGTGTCTGTTCTGTTGACCTGTTGTGGTGGCTGGGATTTGTAAAGAGCAAAGATAGGGCAAATCCAAAATATTTCATTATGATTCTAGTTCTCAAATGCTTAAGCTGTGGTGAAGCATGTTTTTGCAAATTCCTTTTCCTTCCTCATCACCCTGCACTCCAGTGTCTATGTTCTCCTTCCTCAGTCCCCACCCTCCTTTTTTAAGACAACCAGTTTGAAGGCCAGAAACTTACCAACGCCTACATGATGATATCTCTGCTATCAACATTTTGGATAAGGCACGATGTGGTCCATGATCTGGGTTTCACATGTCCCGGTTGAGATCAGTCATACAGAGTCATGGCAAAACATCACAGAATAGTTGCTGGAGGATGTGATCCATAGCCTTGCCTGACCCTGGGATTGCAGACATAGATTGTTGCTGAAGCCTGTCTTACTTTAGCCTGGTGAGTTTAAGCACAGGCTCCTCCAATCAGTTTGTATGCTATGCAAGTTAGGATGACAGCAGGGGTTCAGACTTTAAATACAACCAAGACTGGGAGGCCTCTGGGTCCTCCCTACTTACATGTTTTTCCCATGGTTTGGCTTCTTCAGTGGGGAACTCCCCCAAAAGAGATATATGGCCTGACATTTAGCAGATTGGCAGGCAAGCCTGTGGAGTCTGCTAAAACATTTGTGGGAGTCTGGAAGCACTTTAGAGGCTGATAGATAAGAAGTTAGAAACATCTGAAGTTTTGAGGAGGAAAACATGATTTATGGTGACTATGAAGAGCAGGAAATCAAAACTGTTAAGAAATCAGCTTCAGGTCATCATAAAGTTTTGATCCCTAGTTTCACATTAAGAAACAGAATACTACTAGAAAATCATGCCTGTGGTAATAAATAAAATTAAAAATTAGCTACTATATACTCTTTTCATCTATAGATTGTGGTGATAAGAAGAACACAGTGAAAACCTAATTTATTGCAGCTAAATAGTTGACTGTTAAACATTTCTTTTTGTGGGACTGTAAATTCTACCTGTTGACATGAGCTCAATCTTAGTTGCTTTCTGGACTGGATTGCTTTGTCGTTTAGAATTAACTCCGTACAGGCATTTTGAAGAGTTATTGTTTCTTGCAAGTGTATTATGAAAAGGAGAAATCCCAAAGGAGAGAAAGAAATAAATTGGCAAAAGACTTTGGCACTAATTGTAGCCATGGCTACATTTATTGTTATACAAATCAATTAGGACCATATTTTGTGAATCTTAATTGAGGAAAACTGCCGTCTTTCTCCTACAAAACTTGATCTTAGAATATGTGATTTTTTAGTCACATCATTTGCCTACCACTATGGGAAACACTTTCTTTAGTACACTCTAAAAACGTAAGATGTTACAAGTGCACCTACTTTACATCTTTTTCATATAAGTAATAAAATTCTGAAGTGCTTGTTGAAACAAAATGCTAGTGAGAATCTTTGTATTACTTAAAGGCTTTGGAATTTGCCTATATTTACCTACAGATTTTGGCCTTTGTTTTTGTTGTCCCAGCTGACACCATTCAACTGAACTTGGGGTTCATGCAATGAAGGGCAAATTTGAAAATTATGTTCTTTACAATTCTCCAAAACTGGTCGCCAGAATCATTGGTCTGAGTTGCAATATATGCTTATAATATATTATCTATATATATATAGGTATATCTCATACCTATGCATGAGTCCAAGTTACTACAAATAATTACTGAAAGCATGAAGACTTGTAGGACTATGGCAATGTCTTTATTATGAAATCCAAAGGATATCCTTCGGTGTGGGTTGGTTTGTTTGAACAATTAATAGGGATATATGTCCCTAAATGTGGCTGGAAGCTACACTTGGAAGCAGGCCCAAACCCACATGCTTAGACGAGCCCGATGGTTCAGTGGATCACAGAAAATAGACTGGTGACCCTTAGCTGTTGAATCTTTTTAGAGAACTGTGGGGAAAAAAGGAGGCAGATGGAAGCATAGTACAAACCTTTGATTTATTTGAGTCATTGGCGTTTTTTTGCCAGATTTCTTTTTCATATCTGATGAGAGTCATATGCAGAAGTGTATGTCTTTTTTAATTTACATGTGACATGGATACTGACTGGTGACAAGGCTTATTTATTGTGGGTAGGAACCAAAGCCAACCAGATGGTTTTGGAAAGTTTGGATACAAATGTAAACTTCAAAGCCCTGAGTTATCATTAGTGGGATAAAGGTGTGCTAATGTACTTTGTACAAGAAGGACTTCCTAAAAAATTAGATCAGGGAATTTCCCCTGGCATTCAGTGAGGTCATCCTGGCAACCAAACTGATTGGGCTGATAAAAAGGAAAAGCACGTGTTTGTTGCTGTCCTTAGGAAGAAGAAGCTGAAAGGGATTAGGGTGGCAGGGATCTCGTGGGGAAAAAGAAGGTTTATTGCTAGCACAAAAGGAGAAGGACTACCAGAGGAGGTGCTGCTTTGGTAGTCTTTTGGGGGGAGGGGATGAAGGGAAACTTCTAAAAATAGCAAAATATGATCGTCCAGTACTGGCTTTTGTTCCCATCACCCCCTTGAGTTCTGCTTTCAAGATTTATTATATCACTCTTAAATCTCTTGGAGTCATTACAATCTTGCCTTTCATCTAGTCTGTATATAAATAATTGATCATCATAAGGATTGAAAACTGTGGAAATGAAGACAGCTTAACACAGATATTCTTTATGACATCAATTACAGGGGGAATCATTTGATGAGAACAGAGAATATTTCAAACGGTACAATAATGCTAGCTCCTAAAATTACTTTGTATTTGAAATGAAATGTATACACTGATTGGTTCTGTTGCCAGTTTATGGAGAAAGTATATTATGGTTCAATGAAAAAGATGGTTAATTATCTGCACATAGGGCTTGCTTCACCCCTCCCCTACTTCTCTCTTACACTAGTGTAATTCTGTTGAAGTCAGCTGTGTACAAATGGTGTAATGTAGTGGTGAATCAGGCCTATATTTTGTAAGTAATTTATTGCAAGCATTTGCAGTACTGATAGAGGAAACATTCAGGCGTGTTTGCTGCTGAGATTGAAACTCCCTGAGCGTGTGTTCTGTTGGCAGCAGTCACGTGCGCTGGGCCAGGGGCGTCCTAGGGTTAAACACTGAGTACTGCAGCAGTAGCTTAGCCAGTTATTGTATTCAGAACTGGTAAGATGCTAAAATATAGTAAACAGCATAATTAAGTGTGTTGAAAGGAAGTCAAAGTTCAAGTGAGGGGTTTTTTCTTTTTTTTTTTTTTTAGTGTAGTGTTGACTGGTGAATTTATATATTTGGCTTGACTGGAGAGGACACTTCCTCTTGTTAGCTGTCATGTTGACATTTTGTGTTGTTCCACTGTTCATCTGCGTTCAGCAATAGGTGGTTTGGACCAATATTCAAACTGAAAGGAAGTGTAGCAGTACTCATGCTGTTCTAAGAAGTGTGTAACCGTGTCTGGAGGAGTTGTCTCCTCCTGTGCCTCTGGATGCTAGAAGCATGCCAAGTGTGTGCAGAGCAATAAAGCCATCTCATTTTATCTGTCTGTGGAAAGAATGCCATGCCAAAAATGAAACCCAAATGTACTTTAATCTGTGTGAGCAAGTGATAGCAACTTTGTTGTTAGAAGTTCTGGGGGGAAAAATGTTTCATTTTTTATGGGCCACTTCTAGAACTAGACAACATCAAACAGAAAGACTTCACTTTGTGGTGGACAGTCCCAGGAAATTATAGGTATTGAACTGTGAAAGCAGAGTTAAATGTTGAGCTTGAATTCCTGTGCATTTGCAGTCACTGGAGAAAGTCCCAATTAGCAGGAGTGAGAAAGGCAGTATTAGTTCTGAGTGTATTTCATGTGTTTTTCAGGAGTAAGAACTCTAGTTTGAATTAAGATGGGTCTGTTCCATCACTCTTTAATCTTTTGCAACAGAGTTGGTGTGGTTATATGTTGTAACTGCAAAGATTGGGGAACTGGAATGTGAGAGATTGCAAAAAAACTTCTGTTCCTGGTGATAGGTAAACATTATGATTTGCCTTGCCCAGGATTCAATTCAGAAAAATACCGAAGTGTGTGCTTTGAAATCATAGGGCCTTCAAAATGAAATATTTCAGTACCAGTTTTCCACAGATACTATGTGAATAATTCACAAACAGATTGTGATGGCTGCTCTTTCTGTCCTTTAACTCTTGACCAAATTATCACAATATGCATTAATAGTTCCTTTTCTTGTTGTTACTTGTTAGTTTTAGGGGAGACCCCAGTAGCTCGCATTACTTACACTGTCCCTGTACTAGTGTTAGTAGGTACAAAACATTTGGTTTGCAAGCAGAACTGTGCACGGATTTGCAAACAGCACTTGGATGCCTTAGGGTGTGTAAGGAGTTTGAAGGAGATGTTTGATTTTGTGAAATATTTTGGATTGATATAATATTTTATGGTATTGTCTTAGACAAAGGACTTTTCTTCTTTCCCTTCAAGCTGGCACCAGACACAGAATTTCATCAAACCTCTGCTTCCAGACAGAGTTTTGAAAGGCCTTGAAAGTCCGTTGCCTCTCCCAATTTAAAGCAATGGTTGTGTGGCCAGAGGATGTATTGACATCACTGAGAGATAGGAACAATGACCCACTACTAAATGTGAGTAGGTTCTGCTTGGAAAACTCCAGTGCTTGCTATGCATTTAGTTCCTTTATGAAATATTATTTATTCTGGGTTGTTTTCTAGAATTCTTCTCTCTCTACTTCTTTCTTTCATATCTTAGTGGTGATCACATCTAGCAGCAGCTGGAAGAACATGTGTATTGCATATTGACCCTGTCAGTTATGCTTGTGGGAAATCTCATCTCTGTGTATCATCAGGCTGTTTTTTCAGAAGCTTTTGTGACCTTGTTACAGATAGCATATCATTGGGGAGGGGGAACCCTACAACCTAATGTTAACAGTGAAACGTGCATTTAACCAGGCATAGCAAAATGAGCAGATATCTATTGTCAAGATAGTAAGTTAGAAGGAGGGCTGGACATCTAGAGGATCAAGAAGGCAGAAGAAAGGAGAAGGGAACTTCTTAGGACAAAGAGAAGTTCAGATACAGACTGGGCAGCAGAATAAGTTGCCTGAACTGTCTGGAACGAAAATGGTGCTACCATTGTATGGTAGCAGCCATTTTGAATATCACTGTCATGCACCTTTTTCAGACCAGGCTTGCACGAATCACAGTCTGAATAAATTTTCATGTTTTTGCATTTAGGTGTTCCTTCGTTGTAATTTTACATAAAGAAAGGTAATTGTGTATGATTAATGATAGGGTTTCATTTTCAAGAGTTTGATCGCTTTAATGGGAACCACAAAGTGTAATGCAATATCTTGATGATTTAGACAGTAGATTACTTTCTCTATTTCTTCATTTGAGAGGCACAGGTATGAAGAACAGATGTGCAGATGTTAGCCTGGTGTGTAGTGTGCCCAGAGGGAGAAGTGTAGGTCAGGGATGATTTTTAAAACAGATTTATTTCTGAGGTGTGGAATACAGTACCTTTAATTGTTGTATTTCTGAAACTTCTAGATGACATTTCTAAATTGCTGCTGAGAAAACAAGCCCTTCCATGGCCATAATATCAAAAGGAAGCTGTGCCTAAGGAGTAAACGTAAGATCTATTCCCACTGCTGAAAGATGTAATTTTTGTTTGTTATTTTGGAAAATGTTCAAGGTTGGTTTTCCCTTACAAATCATAGCATAACCTCTGGGAAAACAAATATAACACTTTTAAAGTTGTGTTGTTATAGTTACTGACATGTAATACAACTAAAGTTAAAGGTGAGAAAGCTACAGTATGTCCAATTGATTGTGAATAGTGGTGAACATTCATATGTAAGGACGTATACAAGAAGAAATTTGAAGGTGTGAAGTAGAGTTCGTCTATATAAATTCAAGGGCAAGTTACATCTGGTGACACTAAGCAGTAAACTTTTTCAGCCATTCACTTAAGCTAAATCTAACTGTAATAAGCAGCCTTTCAATTTCCTTTAGTAATTTCAAACCCTGTATTTGTATTCACTTTATAAAACACAGCATTATTTTATCAATTGCCGTGGTGTATGTGAGCCCAAATCATACTAGGACACTGGTTAGGTGTCCATGACATGAGGTTCTGTGCAGATGGGACCAAGCCAGAAATTACACTCAAAGACAGCACTGCATGGTAGTGCAATGCAGTGGCAGACTGTACAGCTCTCTGCTGTCTGGGACCACATGCAGACCTGGGTAGAGCTAGCTGGAGATCTTTCGTTCATTGAAAATTTGTCCCATCTTAAAATAATTCTTAAGTCACACTCCCAAAGTGGGTTTCATGTCATCAGCTTCAGCTGCCTGCAGTTTGTTTTCCTGGAACATGTTCTGAAATTGAGGGATGAACTAGGGGCCCATTGGCAGTGCCTTGATCTCTCCATTTATGCCAAAGGAAGGATGCTCTGATGGGACTCTTCTGTTAGACAGCTGGAATTAGGTGAACCTCACCCTGCCTGGGTAAAGTGGGACCAGATTCCAGTTATTTCATGCTCACCTCTTTTTTTTTTTTTTCCATTCTTTCTTTTGACTGTCCATCTTGTTTCAGACCCTTCCTGCCTCCAAGGACTGATTGCTTTCCTTTCCTCACTCAATAGTGATTACTTGGCTGGCTTACTGTTCAGCTTCCAGTCTCCTGGAACCCCAGAGTTTTCAGACAGGAAGGTATCTTTTAGCAATGAACTGTGCTGGTCATTATTTTCCTCATGAGCAATTCTCTTACTTCTCCTTTTCTCTGCAGGAGAATGGCTTGAAGCCACAAGTTTCCATGTGGTGTGGCTATATTGGCTATTTAGTTTCTTTGCTACAGCCTTTGTATTTTTGTCTCCCTCATCTATGTTAGAAAGTGGGAGGTAATCATGGGTATAGCTCACTTTAGAGATGCTTTAGGCTAAAAGTATTAATGTTTTTAAGGCTCTTAGAATGCCTGCGCAGGTATAAACCTTGACACTGTGGTAGCATTTGTTGAGAGCTTATGAAATTGAACAGTGTAATTCTGTCAACAGTTTCTGTATTTAGAAAGTTTTGACCCATAGCTAAATTCTTATATGAAGTTAATTCTTAAATGAAGAAAATATTTAGAAGTTTGAAGTTTAGAAATTTGATTGAGCTCTCAGACCCTTTGGGCTAATAAGAACTTTCTCCTCAGCCAGCTCTTACAGCTGAGATTGTTTAGATATCCATATAAAAATGTAACTAATACTTCTATAAAGAGGAAAGCTGGAGTACCTCCATGGCAGAACTTTTGGAATAGCTCTGCTTCCTTCAGTTCCTTTCCTATTAAAATCATTGGAAAAATCTGTTCTTGACTTTAAGGGGAGCAAGGTTAAACTAGCACAGAATGTTTTGAAAATTCCAAACTGGTAATTTAATCTTCAGATTTAACCATAGTGGCCCTTGCAAATTTTTTTTTTCCAAAGCTGCACTCAAAATAAACGATGTGTTAGTCTCTAATAAATGGTCCTTAGTAAAAGCATGTATTATGCTTCCTTTGAAAAGTCATTTATTTCTTAGGGTGGGTTTCTGATTCAACTGTCTCCCAGCATGCTGTTCCAACTTTTTTTCCCTTCTAGGAGTTTGTATAAATGCTGCAACTTGCTGTGTTTCTGTACAGCAACACATGTGCATCTGTGCATAACAACATGAAGAGGATAAACCTCAGACTTATTAGCATGGTTGTCTTCAGATTGAAAAATACTTTCTGTAGGTTCATTTCTTAGAATCAGCTTCCTGATTTCTTGCTTATTAAATCATGTAGTGTTTATGAAATAAGACTCCCAGTCTGTCAGTCAGAACTCTAAAGCCTTTCGCAGACCGTAAATTCACATTCCAGTAGTTGTAAGTAGAAAACACTATTGCAATGGTTGTAAAACTCTCTCTCTGATGATTGTGTGTTGTACTGCACCAACAAATCAGAAAAAGAGATGGTTGGGATACTGTTGTCAACATCTTTTTGCTCAGAATTTCCACTGAGCCAATAAGTGAGCTTGTGCTGATGATTTGTAGTATCTGTTATCACCTTTCATCAGACTCTGAGGAGAAAGGAAATACAGGATATTCCAGATGGGATTCTGGTGCATGTGCACTGAGGAATCTGTTTGTTTCCTCTGATTGTTAGTGAAGGACAGTGGGGGTGCTGCTGCTCATTGCATTATTTCTTTTGCTAATGACCATATTCAAGTGACTTCTGTTAATGTGCTGTAATGTACAATTCTTCTGAGATACAGTTATTTATCTTTTTGGTAATTTTGACTGCTGTTGCACACTTTCTGACACTGTAGATTAGAAGCTGCAGAAATTACTCTGCAGAAGAGTTCATTTCCTTTTTAATGGTGATCCAGTGTTCCCCACCTTTTCCTTTACGTTTTTTCTTATAACTCTTAGAATCAGTCTCACTAGGTTACTAACTTCTGCAATACCCTGATTAATCAGTGCTAATACAATTTTCTGAACATGTTTCCCAATTAAGTTTCTGGCCTCTTTATTTAAAACAGAAGTATTTGATGTTGAGAATTAACTCTGCAGCACACCAAGAGTTTCTTACCTCTGTTACTGCTGCTGTGGAATGATATATGTCACTTTTGGGTTTGGATAGTCACTCATGAATCATTCATACTTCTCTCATATATCAGCCACAGAAGAACACCTGTACTGATGGTAAGAGCAATGGCAATGTATTAGAAAGGATAAGCCTGTAATGGGATGGGCTGTTTAGCTGAGAAATTAAAAACCAACACAACACAACACAAGCTGAGATGCAGAAGCTGGACAAAAGTTCTTAAAAAAAGAAATGCCTGACTGTATGAAACCAATGATCAGTGTAGCCTGCTTCTGTCTCCAACAGAGGCAGTGGGAGAGGCTATTTGGGGATAGCATGCAAACTTCCATGGTCTGTTCTCAGGTTCTGTCAGCATCACAGCTGGTGTATTACAGATATTAGGGACTGCATACCTGCATAGTCTTTTTAGTGTTCATGGACATGTTTCCCATTAACTTACCTCAGTATCAACAGTTTTTCAAGTGAGAATGTCTTTTAATGCCAACAACCTCCTGTGGCAGCAAGTTCCAGAGGATCACTACTCTCTGTGCAAAGTACTTTCACTTTAATTAAATCAGTCTACTATTAGTTTCATAGTGTCCTCTACTAATTTTTCTAGTATTGCAGTATTTTATTCTGTTTGATCCTGCATGCATTCAGCTATCCCCTTTTTTCTGGTACTGTGATCATATCTCCTTTTTAGCTTTCCCCTTTCAACAGAAGGGTCCTATGCTATATAGCGTATGAGATACTGGATGATTTTAATTGGTCTTCTCTAAATCTTCTGTAACTTCATTACAAAATTAAAAGAAAACTCTTACCTATGTGCTACAACAAGTGTGTCAAGCATGAAAATCTCCTGAACAACCTTAGCAGTAAAGGTACAAATAGCTCACTGAGTCTGTGGTGGCATTATCCTTTTTATGCCTTTGTCATCAACTGGTCCCACTAATCACAAGACAGTTTCCTGCTTTTGATGTGTTCAAAGAGTGTTTTACCATCAGTTTGAGCATCCTTTGCAAGTCACTCTTCAAATTCTTTTTTTAGCCCTCCTTATTTCCTGTTTACATTTGAGCTACTTTATTTTATGGGATTTTTCTGTCCTCACTTTAAAAAGCTTTCTGGTGGTTTTGTCAGGTTTTTGTTTGTTTTGGTTCTTATTAATGCCAGTCTTCTGCCTTGAAAGATTCCCTTGCTTTCCTATTGAGCCATCCGTGCAGATGGGGTTTGCACTGCTTTGTTTTCTTAGTCTGTGTCACACAAATTACCTAAACTTCCAATATAGTGTATTTCATTCTACAGACTTTCTCTAGACTTCTTGGCTTTTGAACTAACCTTTTCAGAGTTCTCTGGAGGGGAGAAGGGGTACTGGGTTTTACTTTTTTGTAATTGCTAATTTTTAACAGACTTTTTTCTTGAAATTGAATACTCACATACTACATGTATTTAGCCTTCTTTCTGTTTCCAATTTTAAGCTGTAGTGTATGATGATCACTAATCTAGAACACCTCTTCCATTAATAAGCTGTTGTCCTGTACACCAGCTGAGACCAGCTCCAATATGGTTTTTAAGTAGCAAGTGTTTGTGTGTCAAAAAAATTAGATTTCTATGTCTAAACTCAGTCGGTTGAGGTTAACTGTAGTCTCTGAATTTGTATCTGACCTAAATTTTCAGCTTCTATTATTTCACGAAGTTTTTCCTGAGTCAGTGATTCCGGCATTGCCCTAATCAGAGGTTGGTGGCAGAGCTATGCTATTATTATTGAGTGCTCTTCACTCACAAGGATTTTGCTTCTTTTTCCCTCCGTAATATTATTATGCTGTGCCACTGTATAATATCCTTCGCATACAGTGCCTCTCCCTGACGTGTGTGTCCTATTCCGTCATTCCTATCAAGTAGGTAATACCACGTCTTATCCTGCTTTCCTCACATGCCAGGAAGCCTGTTATATCAGAGTTGTCCATTTGATGCCAAGAATTTCAGGTCTCTCTCCAACTTTTCAGACCTCTGGTATTAATGTAGAAGAACTCCCAAGTATTCCTCTTACACCATTGCTTATTCATGTCTCTTCAGTTCAGCTGCTGTGGAAGGCAGCCTAATTTATCCTTCCTTACTCATGGACTGTGTGCTGCTTACTTTCCTCCTGACACTTTCGGAAATGCGCTTTACTTATGACCAGCTCATAGGTTGCCTCAGTCTGAACTGAGTGTTTCTGCCCATGTTGGCTTGTCCTCTGCTGGTAGGTTTGATGCTTCTCAGTAGCTGTTTTAGTTTTTGGTAGCGTCGTGCTGGGTTTTATGATGAACAAGCAGCCCATCCCTGTTGCACAGGTTTGTGCTGTTCTGAACGGTTCCGTGGTTCCCAGTGTAGCTGACTGCCTGTTGTCTACACCCTCATGTCTTTCATGCCCTGGCACTCTGTATTTCCCATCTTTTGGGCCTCGTGCATGGCTTCTTAGAGGATGCTACTATGCAAGTCCTGCCCAGCTGCTTTTCAACAGTCTGATTTCGAACCTTTTAAATCATGGTACCAAAATGATTAGTGACTATAGGCTTTTGCCCTGCAACCTGCGTATGTGGTGTCTTTTCACCTGAGAGATGTTAGCATAGGGTCTTGGGCACCAGAAACAGATATCTGTGCGTGAAAAAATAATTGTCTACTTCTAGCTGATTCTTCCTATCTTTGACAATTCTCTTCTGGTGCAGAAGCATCCTGAGAGGACACAGTGACAAAGACTTACGCTGTGGATTAAGATGATAACATGGGATGCTTGGATCTGTTTCATTACTAAAACGAATTTCATTAGCTTCTCAGTTCAGCTGATACTGCAACACCACCGAGTAATAACAGTAGTTTGTTTGCCCATACAAGAGAGACTCATGCCCAGATTGTCAGACATTAGCCTTGGGCAATGCCTTCCAAATAACCCAGACTCTGGGCTGACAGTGTTGCAGTGTTGGGGGACATTAAGTTATTTTTCTGCTAGCCTGTCCTGGCTGGTGCAAGCAGCAGCAACAGCAGGCTTGAAGGAAAGACATATTCAAGAGATCTCTGCAGAAAATTAAAGATTCACCACTGTCAAAGGATACTGAGAAGGAGAGTGTCCTTTTTTAAAAAAATATTTCAAAGAACAAGGAAAAAAAGGGGAATTGTCTTGGGTTTCAGTATGAAAAGGAACATTTTTGGTAAAATTTTGGCAAGTCTTTTTCAAGGCAGATGAAGAAAACAAATCAAGGCATAAAACTGGACCTTCTTTGAGAAGAAAAAAGATACAATGTCACTTGGAATGAAAATGTATTTTCATTGCTAACATTGGAAATTTTTTTTATTTACTTTGAAAACTTATGTCATTATCCCTACTGCAAGCCTAAAACACAGAATCTCTGAGGATATTTAAAAGCAATGCAAAAGTTTTCAGATTTTCATTAGAGGAGAGTCTCTGCAGACAAAAGGGCTTTCAGAACATAAAAACCTTTGGCGCTTCAGTAAACCAAACTGAATTTTGCTTGACAGCTGAAAGATATTCCCTGTGGGTCATTTATGCTCCTGTCTGCAGAGTTGATTGAGTAAATATGCAGCAAGAAGGAACATTGTTATACCCTGTGTCTGGTATTTTCTGGTTGATATTTTTAACTGAAGGCAGATACGGTTCGATAATGTAGCTTGCACAGCTTGCCAGTATTCATCACATACGGAAATGACTTTGATAAATACACCTTGCTGCATCTTCAGTTTTTAGCAGCAGTCATGTTACATTTTAAGTTGGAAGAATTCAAGTGCAGACTTTTGGGAGGGTGTTAAATCGCCACTGGGGCTCTGGATAAACAGTCCGTTCCTGAGATGGAGCTAAAACACTTTAGGTGTAAGTCTACCTGAAAAGTCTATGAAGACTCTTTAAGGTGGCAGGAGATTAAAATCAGAAGCTTTTCTGCTTTGAAAAGGGAAATGCTCTTTCAGCCTAAACAAGTATAGTTGCCATGGGTACTTGATCCATGACAAGCTGTGTGAGGGGTTTTCCTCTGAGGGCCAGCAGCTGGTGGACAGCTGGGTGGGTGGCAGGGAAAGAGAAGTGGTCTCCAAGTTCTAGGAACATGTCGAATGAGAGTTTTAATTTCTCCCTGCTGCAGATTGTTAGATCCTGCTTTGAGTGTGGTGTCATGGAGACCGCCTTTTGTGATAGAGAAACCCAAGTTGTCTCCTGCTTTCTGTAACCCAGTGAAATTCAGGGCAGACATTTGTATCACTGTCCAAACACTGAAGGTTCCATTTCCAAGATGACACATCCTCATTTGGCCCCAGCAATTATTAGCTGATACATTTGTGATGTTATTATATCCATGAACATAGTGATTATTTTTTAAAATGTAAAAACTCAGAGATGCCAGTGATGTGTTCATGCTTTTTTAATAATGATTTTCACAAAGCTGGAGTTGTATTTGCTGCAGGGATGTTTTGTGATCATGTTTGGGTGAAGAAGTGGATGATGATGCCAGAAACTGAAGGGAAAATGTTGTATCTCAAGCTGTAAAGAATTTAGGTTTTGAACAGCTCTCTAATAACGCATTACATATTTCCTGTGTGGGTAGATGTTCGTGCTAAAACCTTTCACTTTTTGTGAATATTTGCCTGGATTTACAGCAATTACTCAACTATTTACAAGGGACAAAATGTGACCCCCATTAATCATAACTAATCACATTCAGCATGTTCACTCATAAAGTTTCCCGTCAATGTTTTCACTACTTTCATCCTTACTCAAATTTTCCAAGCCAGTCATGATTCAGAAATTAATATTTACGACTACCATGTGCTGGTATCTGAGAACTTGCTTTTTCCTTTTTTTTTTTTTTCCTTTAGTAGACATTTAGTTTAACTAGTATGTAGCCTGGAGAGATGAGCCACTCTAAGCTAGAATTGCTATCTTTCCATGAAATTAATGTTCACACCATTTCAGGACTGACAGTTTCTGGAGGTTATAGTCTGTAGGAAAAGTGGGGCAGAGGGAGCTTGCACTGTCTTGTCAGCGTACCTCAGCTCTGCTTTGCGGGGTCAAGGGAAAGGCATAGACTTCAGGTTACTCCCACTTTGTCACCTCAAACTGCGTCCAGGTAGCCGGTAGTGTGGTGCAGGTTTTAACTTCTTGAAGTCATTTGTTAAAAAACAACTGCATACTTACTCCTGATGCTTTTCTTGGTAGCAGCTGTTAAGGTACAGTAGGAACTTTGATTGCAACTTGCAAAGTTGTCACTGCAGGCTGATGGCTGGCTCCACTGGTGGTTTGAGGTCTGCATGATGCCAAACAACAGAGACTTGCTGTGCTCTGGTGTGTGCTTGAAGAAAGGCCATTAAGAGCTGAAATGTCAACAGTGACCCCATGCACCTGTAATAAATGAAAGCTTTGTAATTAGTAGCAAGCTGTCTCAGAGGGCTAGCAATAGTTACTAAGATTAATTTTCACTATGGTGTGCCCAAAATTCTTGTATGACATAAGGCAACCAGTTAGCGTTGTCAGGAGAGACTATCAAGTTGCAGCATGTGTGGCTTGATGATAGAGCAAAGCTCTAAGATTCTTGTGGCAGCAACTATCTTTCCATGTGTTTTTCTGGAGCTTACCGCACCCTACAAGAGCAAACAGAATACATGTAGAGTCACACCTTCATTGTGAGTATTGTTCTTCTGCTTCATTATGCATCAAACTTATGTAGTAAACAATATTTATAGGGTAGAATAATACCAAATTCTGTGTGTGTGTGTGTGTATATATATATTACTTTTAAGTGCTCTAGGTGTCAGAAAGGGAGTCAGTGAACACACCCAGCAGAAAAATCATCCACTGAGGAACTCTTCTGCCTCTCTGTTTCAGGCTTTCCTGCTGCCTATGGAAGGCAGGTGGCTCTGGGATCATGTAAAGAAGCCTCAGATGAGGGTAACTGACACTGGAGCACACCTTAAGCAAAAAGACATTTCAAAAGGCATCCTAAAGCATGTCTAGACTGGAATTTGTAGTTGAAAGGAAAAACTATTATCCTTTAGGTTGAAAAGTGACCCATGGCTTTAGGCATTAGTGATTTTTGATAAATGACCTGGTTGGCCCTCTCCCTGGTGTGGGAGGCAATTGGTTTCCACTGTAAACCTGGACTGTAGACAATTTCCTTTATCGTATTTGTGGCAAAGGTAGCACAGCCTAATACAACAGAAAAGAGGGAGCTTTTGAGAATTTATTCCTTGTGTCTATTTGTAGGAAGAATCTGAAATAACAATATAGCCCTTCAAATTTAAACTTTGAATATATTTACCAACATGGGGGATCTTTTCTCCTATTTTATGAAGTAGTTATGTCTTCATGGAATACATATTAGCATGATTTTTGGCATGTTATAAATGTGACATTGCTATCGCATAGGAACTGTTTTGGTCAAGAGCCATGTTAACTGCCCCATCAATTACACTTCTAAGTGCCTGTCACATTAAAAAAATGTGGCTCTGGGCCCCTTAGGGTTTTTCCTTCTTTTAGGCAAAGAGTTTTTTGTTTTCACTCACTACTTTTGATCTCCTTATCATTCTGGAAATGTCCTTGCTTGCATTTCATTTTTTGGGGGGTTGGGTTTTTGGTTTTTTAGTGAGAGAAATATCTTTGTGTGGGAAGCAAAAGAAGCATTGTGAGATCCAAAACTCCTTGGGATACTGAAAGAGCATTTAGAATTTCTTATGTATGGATCACTATTTTGAAGGCAGCAGTTAATGTGTTAGACATAGTTGGAAAATTTCAAGGGTAATGGCTATTATATCTTATTCTGTATGTTTAAAAATGCTTACCATAGTGTGCAGTGTATCTGTTAGCAAATATTGCCATTTCAGCTATGACCAGATATATATTTGCATGTAATTCCCCCTTAGTATATTTTTGTGCAGAACAACTTCTGAGAGCCTAAGACAAAATATCTATGCCACTTCAGAACACACAGGTACTTAATTCTGTATGTTCAGTAGACCAAACATTATTGAAATGAATGTGGTGGAACACAGCTGGAGTTAAATGAACTTTTGTTCTCACAGGGTTGGCTAGATTAAAAACCATGAAAAAGAAAAAGTTAAAAATCCTGTGTTTTTAATAGCTCCAGCTACAAGCCTATATCAAGACAAGCAGCTGGCAAACATATGACATTTTCCCCCCCTACAGATCTTATAAAAAGAATTTCATGTTCATCCAGCCATGTTTTTCTAAGGGTGCCTGCTGGCATATCATGCCTGAGGGAAGCTGTTCATCTGGGAAGGTTGTTAGGGGGCTGGCAAGGCACCAGTCCTAGTGCCTGGTGACTGGGAGCAAAACACCCCCAGGGAAAGCTCAAAGCTTGTACCCAGCCTATAATGGACAGGTGTTCAAACAGGAACCTGAAGAGGGTTCTCTGCAGCATTGTTAAGTGCTCTTTCCCTCACAGATAAGCTACCAGCAGAGCTCAGTGCTTCCTTTTCTACTTGTGCTGCAGGACTGTACAACTGTATGAGAACCTCATGTAGTCCTGAGAGCCTCTGTGTAACGTTATTTGGCTTATACATCTTTTATTATGTTTGGCTGTTGGTGAGAGTCAGATGAAAATTATTTCCAGATTACAATAAAGCAACTTCAAACATAATAACTGTTGTTAGATCATTGACCATATTAAAATAAAATTTTAAAAGGCTGTACATCAAGGCTGAGGGAACTGTTTAAAGAAGAAAAAAATGTGTAGCATTATTGCTCCAAACATACTGCTGAACCTTGGGAAAAGATTTGTGCCACGTTTCTTATGACAGTAACATCACGGAAGATATAAACCAGTCATTGGCACTCTCTCAAGAAACACATCACTGTAATTCATTATAACAATACCACTGTGATATTTGTTCATAATATTTTTGAAAGCTAGGCTATGAAAACAGTATGCGCTGACTGTCAGTGGTGATGTATCATTCTGTAAAAGAGAACATACATGACAAAATGTTTTAAATGAACTCTAAAAATATACTCGTGAGTTAAAACAATTTGGCTGGTCTTGCGCTTCATGCCAGGAGGGGCTTCCCAGGATATGCTTCTGCATGACCTTTTTGAGGACATATATCAAATAGTCATGTATTTATTATGGTCCCAGTCAGTCTTCAATAGCAATGATGAATGTTGTGCAGGGTACACAGTCATTACAGCTCTGTGTAATTCGCTGCTCAGTTTCCAGTTGCTTGTCCTTTCTATGGAATACAGAGTGGCCTGTGTCATGTCAACCCAATAAACCCAACTTTTACCCACACAGTGTTCTCAGTGGCATAAAGCTTCATCTGGCCTGGCAGCGGGGTATGTCAGGAGCCCTGCAAGGAGGCTTCTGTTCTGCTTCCCCAGTTGTGTCTGGGCCCAGCAGAGTCCAGGGGAGCAGACTGGCTCTTGTGAGCCGGGAGGCTTTATAAACCCTCACAGCTTCCATAGCATGCTGGGATTCATTGCAGTTCTGACGTCAGTGTAAGTCTGGATTTCTGGGCACTGGATAAAGAAGCACGCTTATTCCACGGCTGAATTGTCTTGATGACATGCCATTTTTCCGTGTTCCCCATCAGCGTGGTGGGAACATGAGCAGCATTTTGACATTCATTCTGACATTTGTTGCTACCAGACATAGGCTCGGTCCAGTTCCTGCTGAGAGGAAGTCAACAGTCCTGGAAAAACTCAAGAACAAAAGTAGGCTCCATCTTAAAGGTACTGAGATTGGGCTGAGGCTGAGATCAGTGGCAGCCAGAGCACAGGTAAGTTTCCCACTTGAAAAATAGGTGAGATTTCACAGTAGTTTTGGAATGTAATTTCCTAGGAAGGGAAATAGAAACCACAACCTGTCTGCCTTGTCTGTCCAGGAAATCCTCCTCCTCTCTCTATTCTAGTTCATTTCTCCCCAGTCACTCGATTGCTCACTCTGCTGGGGTGAGACGGGAGAGAAGAAAAGCAAACGGGAAGGCAATTGCATCTTGCCACCATTCACAAAACTTCCAAACAGAATTCAAACTTGTCTGGTAAAAAAACGGACAAATCTAAAATTACTTTTTAAACTTAGTTTCCTGGCTTCACTACCCATTGCATGAATGCTTAGATTTGAAAACAATAAATACCATCACCGCAGGAAGCCCCAGATTTGAATCGTGTGCATGCACAGCTATTTATGAATCATCCATTTCTACTTAGCCGCTTCCATCTAAGGTAGTTTGCTCAGTTTAATAATGAAATAGCCCCTCCAGAAGTCTCTACTAGATCAACTTATTGTTCTGGAAGAAAAAAAAAAAAAAAGGAATCTCAATGCTCTTTTTCTGAAAGATTTTTTTTTAAATGGAAATGACTCAGATAAGATAGATGCCACACTGGACTTACTGTGCTGTAGTCAAGGACTAAAGGTTAAAAACATAAGAATGGAAAGAGGGGGTAAAATGGCAAACTGAGATGTAATAAAAAAACTATAGGGAAAAACAACTAAGCCCATGGATAACAGGAAGGGAAAGATGAAAACTGGAACAGAACTGTTTATATAGTACTTTGGGAGAAAGACTAAATTGTGCCTTTAGCTTCTTTGTCACTATCCCTCCATCTCTCTTTATTTAAACCTATAGTTATATATTATTTATATATTATCCATTTCATCTCACAGGCTTTGAGGCCCTGAAAATGTAACAGTATTTTGACAGTTTTTTCCCCAGTTCAGTTAAATCTCATGTCTATGTGTTTCCTTAATTGACATACCTCACTGACGTGAAAATTTCGTATTCTCTTTCCTTACTGAGTGCATTGTTTACTGGGAAAGATTACCAGGTATTAAGAATTTATGTTCAGGTACATGCATTTTAATCATATAGAAGATGACTGATTCATACTGGGGTTGCACGTACGCCAAAGGTTACATCAGTGATTCTACCAGATAATTTAGACATGTAATTTCAAGCACAAATAACTGTCCAGGTATATAATGAAGTTTCACCTGCAACACCAGAATCAAGGCCAAGATGAATCTGGCCAGAAGCCAAGACTGTACCCTTTGCTTTTATAGGTCTGGAGGAAACACAGGATATTGCTCCAGATCAGGGAAGTAGGAAATTCAAGATTCCTATTAGCACTAAGGAATTGTTAGGAAATCCTTCTGGTTGAAATTGTCAGCATCCTTGAAAGAAAAAATTAAAATGGAAACCGGTACACGTTTGGTAGCAATTTGGTTCCCATTTGAATGTTGATGAAGAAGACTTAGTAATCATTTTATCAACATTAGTAATTGCCTCAGTTGGAATAATTAATAGGAAATATGATTTTTAGATTGAAGTGTAAAAAGTCAAAGACTGATTTAAAAGTAAGAAGTAGATTAAAAAGAAAAGATTGAATGTCTTCATGTGGCCTAAATAATCGTTGCTTAATATTTGCATACAACTCAGATAGAAATTCACATATTGGATGATTTGTAGAGAGAGAATATATAAAATAACAAGATGTAGAAAACTCTGAATATAATTGTCCAGCACAGTATAAACACTGTCCAGGTGATCTAACGGGATCATCCATGGTCTTGAACAAAAATCCCGAAAAACAACCGACAGGGTTTCAGTATTATCCAGTCTGAATTGTAATTCCAGTCTCAGTTTTTAGTTCTAGACCAACCCTTATCTATTTCTATGCATTGTTTTCTCAATCTATTTCTGATACTGATGTCAGTGATATAAGCAGTTTATCTTTTGCAAAGCAGAGAGGCAAGGATATTATTTATACAATATTGTATAAATAACCGAGGCTGTGAAAATGGTCTGTGTTAGTGGAGAAAAACTATGGATGTTGCTGTTTGTTGTGAGTATCAATAAACATTTGGAATAACAAATACTTAGAAAAAAAGGGAGGAGGGTTTATGCAGAATTTTACTATCAAACAGCACATCTAGGTCTGATCCACTAGAACATTTAGTCATGCAGAAATAACAAGTTTCCTAGGGACTGTGTCGTAAGCCATATTATTATAGAAATCTTTTAACCTGCAAGAATTGATGACTTCATTTTCCATTTCCAACTCAGAGGAAAGTTTGTTTTCTGAATGGGGAGAGTTGTGTTACTTCTGAGCTTCATGTTTTCAAATCATTTCTCTTCCAATGTCTTTGACCAGTCAATAACTGTGTAGATGGCCAGAAAGCAAGTACTGTGTTATTCTTCACCTCCACCTATGCTCTTTGTGAAGGTTCTTTTCTTTCTTTTCTAAACTCTACAATAATTTATAACATTTCTTCTTTAAACATTCTACTTTCTTCAATGGCAAATTACATTTCCTTGACCTCTTCTGTATTAAGTGCAAAGGACAGAAAGAAAAGTTTTCCAGCCAAATGAGTGTTCTATCTCAAGCTGAATTTTAATAAATGCCTAGAGTTTATAATTGATACTTTCAAGATGGTCTCAAGGAATTTAAAACAATCCAGAATTTAATAGCAATCAACACAATTGAGACAAAATGAAACTATTATGCTGAACTTATCGAAAAGCTGGGTTTAAATTGATGCTGCATATTATTCATTTTGACAGTTGCAAATTCACATTAAAGATAGCAGAGACCAAAAGACAGCAACTAGAAGAGGAAATGCTAATTTATTACTTGCAGAGAAACAACTCTGAAGCTAAGCTGTTCAGTTAAAATCAAGAAATACTTTCCATTTCCAGGGTACCTTTGATCCACAGAAGCCCCAAAGCACTTTGCAAATTATAAATACAGTTTTAATTTCCTGTCGTAGTAGGTGATAGGCAAGTGTCTCAGGGGTGGAAATGCAGCAGACATCACTCAATAGCAACCCTATGCAAAGACAAAATGAACAATTATTGTTAAGTAAAATGGCATGGAAAGGTTACATTGCTAAAGCCTGTGTCCTTATCATACTATGCCACTTGCATTGGAATAGTGAATGAAGAATTCCAAAATCAATTCCTGGGTGTACATATCCTGCTTGGTGTATGATTTGAGACAAGTCACTTAATTTCCTATGCTTCACTATAGAAAGGGAATAATGCTGTCTAAATTCAGTGTTGTAGTGCTGATAGCAAAAGAATGATGTAGTGTATTCCCTCTTAAAGGAATTGTATCATAGGATTTTGGAATGCTGAAGTAATACAGCTCTAAGAATGCTCTGTAATATTATTTTAAAACATTCAAGTGGGGAAAAAAACATATAAACTGTGTAAATACAGACTGCTACACAATTGAGAAATTTATAGCCGAGGGATGTAAGGCTGTTGTTTTGCTAAACAATAATTTCAGTTTCCTATATAAAAATAACATTATTTCCAGACAGTTGACACTCTAGAGAGTTTTTTATACATGGGAAGGCTGAACAGGGGCGTTATACTTGTTAATTGAGCTAAGTAGCCGGTATTTTTAAACCATTAAATCTCTAGTGATATCACTCTTTAATGAAAAACTATTAGATGCAAACAATGCTTGAAAAGAGGGTTATCAACTTTCTAAAACCCTTGAATAAGTCATAACTTAAAGGCTTGATGAGGCATGGGGGCCATTCTGATGATATCATGCTGCTAATGTTTTGTTTCATGATGATGTCATTTAGTTCCTAAGGTAATGTATATGAAAAGTCCTAAAACCCCATTTTCTCTCTAACATATTGAACAATCTCTTAACTGACATCTAAATTGATTAACATTGTTGCTCAAGGTTCAATCTGGTATCTATTCCACTGAGCAGGTGACAAAATGTTACCTGGAGAGCAGTAAGGAGGGGGATGAGTCCCTCAGAAACCTGTGGGGTGCATCCTTTCCCTTAGAAATATTTACAGGTATCATGCTAAAGACTGGGAATTTTGAGATGGTAACTTTGGTTAATGACAGGTCACAGAAATTGTGAATGTAAATCTTCAAATATTGTACATGGAGCAAGTGCACGAGCACCCCTAAGACATGTGCAGTCAGACATTAAGGCAGTTTACAGGGATGGTCTTGCATGGCTGTAAAGCTAAGACTAAATTCCTCAGACTAGCACCTTCTCGTGGGATCAGGAAATGGGATCAGAAGATATGACTGCCAGAGTTGGCTTAAGTATATCACAAAAAATAGGCCAAACCACTTCAAGAACTAATCAGCTGCATGAGTTTAGGACTACCCAAGATTTATAGGCTAATGGATAACCATCAGAAGGAGAAAATACTGTATGAAAACAAACAGTAAGGAAATTTAGAGCCCTTATGTCTCTCCTGGCTTACACTGATGTAAATCAGTATTAGTTGCACTGAAGTCGCTTGACTTACAATAATATAAGTAGGAAGAGATTGGGGAATTTATGCTCCCTTTGCAGTACCACACAGATAGAATTAAGTCATCTTTTTGGAAATGAGAAATGGGTCATTTCTGAATCATTTTGCAGGGAGTTAAGAATGGCAACCAGATGCTTCATTCAATGCAGATTTTAGATGGGAAAAAAAAAATCCTTGGGAGACTTTTACAGTATTTCTTAAGAGCATGTGCTATGCATTTGCCAGCTTTAAGTTTGTGAAATTTATATACACTGTGGACTATATTAATTTCCTAATAAATGAAAATTATACACAAACAGAAATTCTGATGGCTTCCTATAAACACTCTAAAGTAGGCTGTTTTCTATAGTCAGCCAAAAATGCAATAAATCTACAGCACAACACAAGAACTTTGCTGCTTATCCCAGGCCATTCACTATTTTTCTGTTTATGAAACTACTGCTGAGTGAATCTCAAAAGGAGACCAACTACTCACAGTGGGTGAAGTCTAGAGTCTTACTCTGTGAATTGACCACTCCAGTCAAGGCAAGAAAGAGGTGCCCAGCCATCTAATGTTTCCTCCCCTCCAACACTAATTTAAAAAAACACCGAAAAAAAGCACCCTCCAAATCTACCAGACAACAAAAACGCTTCAATAGAGGGTAATGAACTAGCTGGAATCGTACTTAGTGCAGCTGGAGAAAGGGATGCATCAATGCAGAGAGAGGCCTCTTATTGAGAAGTATTTTGTTAAATTGCTTTTGTGTGCATCAAAAGCTGTATTTTGCTTTTCTCTCCCACTGGTGGACAGTTGCTCCTGCAAGTAAGTGCAGTGGTTTGAGGGAATCTGCTCTCACAAATACAGTCCCATAAGTAATCTATCAGCTGGCTGATGGATTATGCAACACACAGTTAACAAGACACTGAAGCAGCCTAAGTTTATATTTAATTTGGACACAACATTGCCCTCCAAACTATCGTTTTGTTTTTTTCATCTGCTTCCTAGACCATGAAACCAAAAATACTCTGTGTCTTGGAATGCACAAGCAAAACTGAATTCTCAGTAGATCCCAGGATGTGTTCGAAACTAGGAAATTTGTCTTAGGAAGAAGTATTATCTTACAGCTTGAAAAAGCGTGTCCTGTTGTGTGATTAATGTCTGTTATTCAGGTAACTGGGACTCTCTAATGCTGAGCATGCTTTATTTTTCTTCCTTAATACACCAGCGTGTTTTGGAAACCCATCATCCTTTTGAGTTCAGGAACATCCTGAAGGTGATTGTCAGGACCCCTTCATTCACACCTCTGAGTTATCCCAGAAGTGGGGCAGAGATGCATGATGAACTTCAGCTTTTACCAACAGATACAAGCTTTGGGCACCAGTTGTGCTTTTGCTGGCCCAAGTTGTACATTATCTCCTGCACTGGCACAGCTCATTTGGGTAGCACCACCCCTGTAACTACTCACACTTTCACCTTTCAGGTGAGAGCATCCAAGCATCTCTCAGCATGGCTGGGTATTTTGTAATTGTTGCAGTTTATTTTGAAAAGTTCCTCATGATCCAGTGTTATGGCCACCGCTGAGTTTGAAACTATGCAAACACAGAGCTAGAAGGCAACTCAGGCTGCAGGGACCCCACAGTGTATGTGTGCAGAGAGAAATGAAGGAGAGAGCAAGGACCTGGCAAGGAGACAGTGTGATACCCACTTTACGTCGGGCCTTGCAGGGTTTGTGTCCACTCAGTGAAAGCGGAGAAGGCAGGAAGAGATGTCATTATGTTGGGTACCTCTCATCATGTCTTGGCAGTTGGGGATTAAAGCTTTTTTTTTTTGCTTTCATTCGGGGACCCTTCTCTTACGCTTGCCTCCCACTCCTGGAAAGCCTGTTTCACCACTGTGGCTGCTGTGGTAAAAAACTTCTCAGAGCTTCTCTGCCATGGAGAAGTGAAAGGCAGAGCTGCAAGCAAAGCACACCATCAGCAGTCAGGTTTTTATGGCTTAAAATCTCAGAGATGAAGAGAGATAGGACTTTCCTAGGTGGGGAGTCAGAAAATCACCTCTGAGAGAGATGCTGATAGAACAGAGGTGGTGCGGTGGTTTATAGAACAGCTCTATGCACCTGCCCGTCCTGGGGCTGCACACTGGTTGCTCTGGGTAGCTCCACTGCCCCAAACACACAGACCTTTGTTGCTTCATGGTATTGTGGAGAGGCCAGGTGCCAGGAAATTACAAATAGGAACAAGCTAATTGTACCCCTTTGCCTCTGCTTAGAGCAGAGTGCTCTTTGGAGTAGAATGGTGGAGGTCTAACTTGAAATTCAGCAGTTCTCCAAAGGAATTCTGTATTGGTATTCAAGCCTGTAGTTAAACTTCTCAGTTAAGTGTGAAAATAAGAAATAGTATGCAATTCTTTTAAAGCTCTTCAGAGCATGAAATACACTTCAAACAATGTTAAGAGGCTGATTTAGGAAATCCTAAGTACCAAGGTGAACTTAATTTATGCCATTCTGCTTTTATGTATTTGGGGTTTTTTTAGATTTGGGACCAAAAAGCAGCCTTAATCCAGACTTTCCTTGTTAGTTGTTTTAACATGGCTAAAATATTGATATTTTTTGAAGTTATTGTTAAGTATGTGATGAACTATTAATCCATTAGTGAAGATATTGATATTCTCAAAGATGTTCCCTAATCTTCTTCAAATATTGATTTAATATTATTATAGCATGGCCAAATACTCTATTACTCTATCTAAATTAACATTTTTTCAAGATATATTTAGGAAGGAAATGTGTGTTTATTGATTGTATGAATAAAATTACTTTAATTAAGGAAATAGGCCTACTGCCAAAAATGGCATACATGACTATTAGTGTAGGCTGCTTCCTATAACAGCCCAAAAAGGCATCATCAAAAGCAGATGCCTAAATTAGTTACAAGTACATCCTGGCCAGACAGAGGCTTGGCCATTGGTAGGATAGATTCGCCTTTCTTTGAAAGCAAGCCACGGCACAATAACACTTTAAGTTTTTCTACCGACCATAATTTAAGGCTTTTCACCTCTAAATTAAATATTACTGTAGTGAAGCTTGATTCTCTTGCAAAGTGACATGGGAAACTCCTGACAACACTCTAATTTAGATTAGTCCTTGGGGTAGAGGATAGAAGATTCTGAAGAAATGTTAGAAGTTTCATCTTTTTGCCTGAAAATGCAGTTAAAAAAAAAAAGTGATGACAGAAATAACTGCTGAAAATGAAACATCAGACTGTTGTGCTTTGTTTTATTTCATAGTGGTGTTCCAGTATTATGACTTCCTTTCACGGCATTTTGCCTGAGAATTAGTTAGAAATCCAGTGTGGATTTCCAGTACCATTACTATCTCATACAACGAAGACAAAATCCATTTTTCAGGAATCTACAGTTTAGTAACTCCCCATAAGAATGTGATTTTGGGATGTTGTGTAACTGAGAAATCCATGTATTTTCTGAACCCCAGCTTGGTAGTTAATGGGCTACTATACTCACTAAATCTTCCTCTGGTGCCTGACAATAAAAATACTTTGATCATAGGCATTGTGGAATGTCTTTTTTCTGTTCAAACCAGAAATGGTTAAAAAATACAGCCTCTGAACACAACCCCCACAGCTGAGAGTCTTGAAAACCTGGAGGTGGGACTTAAAAGGGAGAATCCCACCACAGCAAGGGGTGTTACCAAATGAGCCCTAGAAACAGTGATTATTGATCAAGGGATGTCCTGGCAGCAAGAGTTGACTGCATCTGTCTACCTTTGCCTGCTGTGACAGTCGAGTCTCAGGAAGCCCTGTGGCCTGTCAGGGCTGTGCCATGGGCTGTAATCAGGATAGAAACAGCCATTCACTGCTTAGCAAGAGCCAGGCTTAGCTGTGATGCTGGTAATTTGGGCTGTACCATGCTCATCCCAGCTGGACTAACTCACTTTTTTCTTCCTTGGTATACTGGGAGCTAGTTGTCTTGGGAACGTGTCGGCAGCTGACTTGTGCCTGCATTGAGGCGTGTGCCTGCGTGTGAACTGCGTGGAGGAGACAGTAAAGGGCTGTGTTCTGGGATTTTTTGATCTTTTTTGATCCAGCAATCATTCAGGAGACCACGTGTCAAGATGAGCTGTTGGTGCCCCAGCCAGAAGAGAGCAGTTGTTGGGGAAGAAGCCCTCTCTGCCAAGCCAATTTTCTGACAACCCTTGGCAATACATCTGCCTGTGTAGCAGGGAATAAGTGTGGGGGCACATGCAAACACTACCTGTGAAAAGAAGCATGTGGAGAGGCTGTAGCTCTGCCCTTCAGTGCTGATTGGCAGTGTGCATCCTTCATCTTAGGCTGCAGCACGGCGTGCTGAGTCTAACCCTGTGATGATAGAACTACCCAGCTGAGGAGCCTGGGTGCTTGAGATGTTTTCTAAGCCCTGACCTGATTGCAGCAGATATATTTATTCAGCCTTCCAGATTAAGGTTACTAATTTACCTTCAGTGTGAAGAGGAGCATCTACAGACCTTCCCAGCTTGTGTTCTCTACGTATTACAGATGTGCCCATGCTGGCAGAAAAAATTTCAGTGTAAAATTAGGTGCCGTGGGAAATGGAAGGAGATTTCTTCCAATGTTCCAAATGGAAAGCAGACGAGTATTTCCTCTGGCCTTTTCAAAAAACAGAAATAGGATATTCCTTTTTCTGGCAAGGTAGACTATCCATGGAAAATACTGAGCTGTCAGGACTTTAAAACTTATTTCTCTCATTTTTGGTAGAGCTGTTTTAAGCAATGGATACACTCATGAAGGATTAGCTGTACAGGTCCATTTCCCAAGCTCTGCCCTGTGGGGTTCTTTGTGTGAGAGTGTGAAAATGCATTGCTGAAGTTGACCTTCTCTGCTCTGGCAAGCACCCTCTCTCTGATACCATGAGGTTTCAGTATCCTCTGTGCATATTGTCAGGGGATAATGGGTTCAGCAGCACTTATGGGATGACTTAGATAATTGCCACTCAGTCATTTTTGTGGCCACTCTATGTAAATGCCAATAAAATATTTCAAACACCCTATATAACTATAATGCATACATAGTATAGCTGTAAATACTGTGATTGGTATCTTAGTACATAATGTTTGTTGACACATGCACACAAATATGTTCCTCCTATTGAAAAGTATAAAATACTGTAAAGTCACTTACAAATCCAGCAACCAGTAGTAGCCATGGTATTTATTGACGATTTGGCATATGCTTGCTAAACATTTGCATAAGCTTTGAACAAAGACTGTGTGAGGGATTCCCAAATCAAGACACAACCAGCAGCTGCCGCGGGTTAAATGATTTCAGTGGTTTAAAACCATAAAGGAGATCTGAGTGCTGTAGTACACTGAGACACCAGTAAGGGGAACCCTTCTTGCAGTAAACCTTCAAGCTTTTACTGCTTTGATGGAAAGCATGGTCGTAAAGATAATGTGACATTTTGGTTCCAAAAAAATTATGTTTAATCAGAAGGCGAACAGAGATATGCTGTTTAAAATGAAATCTGAATTACAATTTCAAATCTACTTTTTTTTTTTCACTTCTCAATGAAATTGAATAGGAAATATGAATGAACCTGCACAAGGCAGGCATTAACCCTCACAGTGATGCTAAAGAAAAGGAGGAAAGTTGATTTTGATAACCAGCTTTAAAACAACATGAATCACTCCAGAAAAGTGGCTGTCATCAGGCATTGTTTTAACAAGCAAAACAAATGGCTGATTTATTGCTTGAAATTATGTCATCAAAAGTAAAATTTCACCTGTGGACAAGCCTTCTCACTCCAAAAATGTAGTTTTGAAACTACATTCTAAATATTTAGAACTACCATTCTAAATATTCTCAAAATTTATAAGCACACAAATGAATCTTAATGCTTTAAATGCTGTAGAAAAACTCCTGAAACTATCGTAATTAATCTATGTTGCTGTAGAGTAGATGTTACATCAGGAGAAAATAAGTATGTATGAGGATAGCTGTTCCTGTAACAGGAAATCACTATAGTCTTTAACTGTCATAGGAGGTGTATTTTTATATTGCCTAGATTGTTTTAGAGGGATGAATGGAAATTCAGTATTTAGTTAGCTAAATAACCTAACTATTGTTTCTCTTAATGACCGATTTTGGAACTGATGTGATGGATCAGTCTGAAGGAACTCCTCTTCTTGTCCAGTGCCTGCATTTCTGTTACGTTTAACCTGGAAAAACATATTTGTAAATCTGTCAGATTTACTTTTTCTCTATGAAGGAGCTAGTAACTAACTTCATGAAACCATTGAATGTACAGACTCAATGCACCCATAAAATCTCTAAATAAATATCACTGTAAATCTAACCCAAAGTCTCTGCCATGCTTTCTCAAATGGCCTTCCCTCTAGACTGCTAATTAGCCTCTCTCTAACTTTGAATACTCCATAAATGCACTATGCTGATTGATAGTGCATCAATATTAATTAATAATTTACCACACTGTTGGAATTTTCCTCTACATGTAATCACAGCTGCAGCTCCTTCTAAACCTTTCTTTGCATAAAAGGAGGAAAATCACGTTACTACTTTCACCCTGTGTTATTTAGTTTCCCCTTTGGTTTGTCTGCAAATATTTGGGAAAGTCTCTCTTGGATACTTCTGAAAATTCACAGGGTCTATATGGTAGTGTAGTTCCATTTCACAGAAGCGTGCCCCTGCTCCTAATTGGAGCTAGTGTAGCATGCTTCATGTTTTATTTATACACACAGTACAGATGTGAAGTGCTCCTAAGTATCTGCACTCTGTTAGGAACTGGAAGTCTAGCTTTCAGATAGAGCCCCCATGGGCTATCCCACTCTTAACCCACGGATCAGCTGGATGTGCAGCAGGAGACCAGCTCTGCACGGGTGGCCAGGAGTTTGTCAAAGTCACCGTTCTGCCAAAAGGCAAATTGCTCGGAGTGTAGTTAGTGCCCACGCTCACACAGGCATTTTTGAAGCTGTCTATGATTTTTATCACAATCAAAAGTAATGTACTTCACAACAGAAATGGCAGCTTCTTTTATGTGTAGTCTATTCTAATGAAGCAACAGGTGCTCCCTAGGAGGACAGACTAGCCCAAATACGTTAACTGCATTTTCACACCGATCGTGACTCACTTCCTAAAAACACCTTTGTTTCATGGGAGTCTCTTTGCAACACAATATAAACACTTTTGTATAAAAATTATTCCCTGAAAACTTACCTTTAGGCCAATATCTACTTTGTAATTATTAAGTCTCAATACAAGTAAAAAGCCAGACCTGAGAGAGGAGGGATTAAAACCAAACAATGTGCATTCCAGCTGCATTCGGATGTAGAGTTACCGTGCCTGTCATTCAACCAGTCTTATCTCTGTGGTCCCGCTTTGTGGGGAAGACCTGATGATTTGCAATTCATTCTTGCTGCAATCCATTCCTGTTGCAATTCATACTGCTCAAAGCTTATACAATAATTCTCTTTTCCAGGTGGCTGTCAGCACACGCAGCGTTGCTGAAATGTCCCCAAAAGAAATTGCCTTTGCCCAAGACAGTATGAATCTGCAGGTTTTTGGTGACGAGCTTGAATTTATTTTGTTTGTGCCACTTCTCTGTTTTCTGAATGTGAAACCATTATATAGCACTGGGCACACCAAACAAAAACCTTCTTTAGGGTATGTCTTCCAATTCTTAATTATTTAAATACGATGAAGTGTATGCTCTTAAGCAGTGTTCAAAATACATGTGTATATATTTAATTTCCATTCATATTTTATCTTCAAGGACAACCTTTTTAAAGCACAAGAACAGTTATTCTGGTTTGCAGCAATTCTGACCAGCCTCATAAGGTGAGGGCTGTGTGAATGTGGGGAAAGTAGTGGATGTGATCTACTTCAACTTTGACCTGTGCCAAAGTCTCCTGTAGTATCCTAGTAGGTGACGTAGTAGATTTGCCCTGAATAAATGGATGTTAAAGCAAGAAAATTGGCTGGCCCACCAGGCTCAAAGGGTTGTGTTCAGAGGTGCAAAACCCAGCTAGCAGGTGTTAACATTGGGGCCAACACATTCAACATCTTTATTAACAGCCCAGACAATGTGAGGGAGACCATGATCCGCGAGACTGTGCATGACACAAAGTTGTGGGGAGCAGTCAATAGGCTGGAGGGAAGGGATGCTCTTCTGAGGGACTTTGACAGGCTGAAGTAATGGGCTGACAGAGACTCAGTTTCAGTGAAGGCAAGTGCAACATCTGGCAACTAGGACAAAATAATCCCATGCAATCATACAGGCTAGATAGTGGAAGCAGTGTTGCAAAAACAAAGACCTGAAGATTCCAGCTGACAAAAAGCTGAAAAGCAGACAGCAGTGTGTTTTTGTAATAAATAAGGCCAGCAACATACTATAACTTCACAGCAAGATTGTAGCCATGTGCGCAAGAACAGCAATTATTCCCACAACATCAGGGTGGGTGTCTCCCTTTGGGGGCTCTCTGGCACAAAAAGGATATTGGCATGCTGGAATGAGCCCAGCAGAGCCCACCAAGATGGCCTCTTGAGCATCTGACATACAAGTAGTGGCTGAGAGAAGAGGGCTTATTCAACCTTAAGAAAAGAACAGGGAGAGAGGATCTTACTGCTGTCTGCAATGATCAGAGGCTGTAGAGAAGACTCTTCTGAGAGGCACAGAGTGATATGACTGAAAGGCAACAAATGCAAGTTGTGACATGGGAGAATTTTATTAGATGTTAGCAAAAAGAAGAATTAGATATTAACCACCTGTGAGGGTGGTTAAATACTAGAGTAGGGGCCCAGAGAGGTAAAGTCTCCATCTTTGGAGGCAGTCAAAACTTGTCAGGACAAGGCCCTGAGCAACCCCATCTTGTTGGACTTGTTTTGAGTATGAGGCTGGATCAGATGATGTCCCAGAGGTCCCCTCAAACCTAAACTGTTCTATGATTCTGTGATATTGCAACAAATTCCTTACTAAGTATTGACAGAATCAGTCAATATTACTCTGTTAGAGCCATTTACAAGGCATTTTGTCAAAGATCTATCTGTCTCCATACTATGGATTAATGATGTTTTCATTATCAGACTGTGTCTTATAGAGGAAGCAGCTATCTCTAAAAGGCACTCTATTTTTTAAGACAGGGATGGAAAAAAATAGGCCAAGAACAGGCTCTAGCTGGTATGTTAATTTTGCTAGAGACAATGGGGATGAGTTGGGCCTAAAATGTTTTCCAGTCAAAGCAGAACAGGACTGCACAGTGAGAGCAATCCCATCAACATTGGAAACATAATCAGAATTCCAGACTTCATCTTAAAATATCTATTTGATAAAGTGTGGGTATTGTAGGTTGACATGACATTTTGAATGAGCTTTAAATGGTGTCAGAGATCTCTTCCTTTGTGCATTTGTTCTGTATCCCTGTAGAGAAGTTGCAGTGTTGATACAACACTTGTACATTTGCTGCTTACTAGTCACTATGTATTTCCAGTTACTGCAGTGCTGCATTTTTATCTGCAGAAGGTGACTAACCTCCCCAGCACTTCAGGTTTCAATCAAGAAAGAGAAAGTAATGTATTGTGAATGTAGTGGTTAGGTCTCCTCTGCATCTTGAGGTAACAACACACTGCTTTTGAGGCAAAACAGGAGTATAACCACTACAACAATAATGATACTCTGTTGTCTCTTGCACTGTGTTGAAGACATATGACCATATGTATCAGGCTGCTGAGTATGAAATTCTCCCTAGTATTTATGATGTCCTAATAGTTGGACATAACAGGATTTGATGAAGAGAAAAGCCTGTGACAGAAAACACATTGACAGTTCCAGACTCCTCTGTTTGCTCAAAGAAATTTGGGGGGTTTTCCTCTTAACATTAACTTTGTAATCTGCCCAGGCAATAAAATCAAAAGATCACTTGAGTGCAAAAATAAAAGTAATAGTTTTGTAATACGGCTGTACCAGGATAATTGTCATTAAAAGTTACTGGATTTTATACTAAAAACAGTCTATTGGATTTTTAGAAAGAGAAAGTTTAAGCCCTCTCATGTAATCTAGACTTTTGTATTGTGCTAGAAACAGCCATTCAGAGCATAATGTTTGTGCAAGGTTTACCATGAAATTGCAGGGGGTTTTCATCCAAACATAGGAAGGTCATATAAAAGATCTGAGCTAGGCAAAAAAACTTGCTTATACTGACAGCGCCTAGAATGGTGAGAGTGCAAGATTTTGGTCAAGTTCCCCTAATTCTCACAGAGTTTTCACGTAGGAGAGTTTCCTCTTCAGAAATGCATGGAATTATCTAAATGGATCTTTAGTTTTTCCTGTTTGTACTGGTCCAGGAATACCGTAACAGGTTGCCTTGCTTATTTCAGGGTTCAGTTCTGAAGGGCTACTCACATAAAACAGGGCTGATCTTGGCCATAATGGTTGTATGCTGATCTCTAGAAAGTCTGGCCAAGCAACCTCGAAGTTCAAAACTAGTCTAGGATGGTTTAAGCTTGTTTGCTGGGATTGGCCTATATGAAGTATCAATTCTGAGGTTTTCTTGGTTGGATTCCCTGCAGACTACATGAGAACAGAGAATTCCACAGAAAACTATATGTAAAATTAATATAGATCGTAATTCATTTAATATAAATTTCCCAGAACCTTCTATTTGAGATTATGATTGTGTGACTTCTCTGAGAACAAAAGCTACAGATTAATTTGGTAGTGTCCAGAGGGCATTTCTGCTCCTCTTTATTAAATCTGCTGCGCTTCAGTTTTGTATACATCAAGTGGCGCAAAGATATAAATGTAAGTATTTGGTTACTTTCTCTGACTGATTTTCCTCTTTCCAGATCCTTTTCCGGATGAATCTTTGCTATAGTGGGTCAGTAGGCAGGTGACTTGATTGGAGTGATGGGAAGGCTGTGTGTGGCTGGCAATGACAGCTGAGGATCATAGTGAATGGGCTTGAAACAACGTAGAGACTGGTGTAGAAGAGTCAGTGCACAAACTGACAGCAGACTGTGGCATATATGGGGTGTACGGCCTTTGATATGATAAGCTACAGTACAAGATTTTCATGCCAGTGAAATATCCAGTCAGTATTCTCCACAGTGGGATACAAGACATTCCTTCTTAGGAATGCGTATATCTGCTGCTGCGTACCGAGGCTGTTCAGTGTAATGTGATCTCTGTACAAAAAATAAGGAGAATTTATGGAAATGTACCCATGGCAGAGATCCCCAGGGCCAGAGTGAACATTCTTCTAGGAGTCCCAGAACACAGGAGTGTAAACTGTGACTTCCCACATCACAGCTCATGGGAGTATAAAAGCACTTCTTTCTTTGTTTTCTTTGGATTATTGGGTCAGTAATATTCAAAGGTTAACACTGAGCTTTTAGTAAGTAGTTACCCACAGGAAAGTCATGACCTTTTTAATGGTTTCTCTGGTGCCAAATGCTAATTACAAGACTGTAGATATAATGTACATTGTTCCTTTCATCTTCAGGATATCCCAACAGTTGTAAAGTAGTGAGTTAGCTACTGCATTCATGGACGAAGGAACCAGCCACTGTGCACTCTCCAGACCCGGGAGCAGTTTGCGTTTTGTGGATCTGGAATGTCGAGCATCCCTCGTGTCGCAGCTGCATTCCCACTCTGCCGGCCTCCTCCTCGCTGTGCCCTTTGTGCTGCCTCCCTGCTCCCCCCCACCTTCGGCGGCTGTGTCCCACCTTTGCCGTGCCTCTGCCAGCAGCACCACAAAACTGATCTGGCTCCAGAACTCTGAAGTACCATCCAGGGACGGGGATGTTAGTCACTTTGACTTCTGCTGCTGGAGTGACAGGGAAACAAAATGGAGGGATGTCATGGGAGAGGGAGAGCACAGAAGATGTGGGAGGAGGGTTAACATTGACAGTGAGGGGATGGGGAAAAATCAGACAGCAGAAGAAAGGGAAGGAGCTGTGAGAGATGGGGATAGAGCAGAACAGCAGCAGTGGGAAGAAATCAGAGCATGAGTAAAAGCTTCTTTGCTAATTGCAGAGGGAGGTGGAGGGTGAAATCCAACCAGAAATGGTACAAGTGGCTTTGTGGCAAGAGTAAGGGGGATAATTAATGGGGATTTCTTGTGAAATAGGAAGAGGAAAACTGACCTGCTCCAAACAAAGCAGGAAATATTGGGAGGTATAGCAATTTCACAGCTTTCAAGTTTTCTTTATAGATCTGTCAGGGAGGGCTATTTCATACTTGGCAACATCAGCAGTATCAAATCTGAGAGTTCAAAAATCACAACTCTAGCCCTCCCCAGGCATTGAAAGTTTCTTTAAAGTAATATGTTTTGGGTTGTCTTTATATGTTTTTGATGCCTTATATACTTGAATCCTGTTTTCATGGAGCTAAAAAATAATGTAAAAAATTACCTTCAAGAAATTCTAAAAATTTGAGAACTGAAGGTATATAAATGCACCACAACTGGTAACAAAATCATATGAGTTGGTATTTCACTGGACTGTGACTAACACTGACCATATGAGATTAGATGAGAACTCCCATGGTCCTGGAGCATTTAATCATCTGCATATTTGATGGCACACTGAAGTGGGTCTGTTTCCTGCTTAATCTGATACTGTATCTTGCCACAGGGGGAACTGACAGTGCCAGAGGACTTGGCAGCTCCTCTCCCTGAGGAGAAGTGGCAGTGAGCCAAGACTGAGGAGGAGTGCCACAGAAGTAAGACAGTGAATGAGGTAAGGAGATACAATCACAGAATGATCATGTCATGGACAGGTAGCAATACAGCTTTCCTAATCCATCGTTTAAGTGTAGTGAGCAAGTGGTTACCATTATTACACTGCCAAGACATTCATCTGCAATTATGTTTTGTTTTCATGATATATCTTAATAACAGAGTGACTGTCCAGCCCTCCAAGGTTAACTACCCTTGCACTGGACTACTCCCTTATCATCAGTATTATCAACCCCTTAGCTTGAAGATGTTCCTAGAATATCAAGCTGAATGAGTAAAACCACAAGCAAACCATGAAGTTAAGGATGATCTTTAATAGAAATCATCAACCTTAACTCATTGGTGAAATGTCAACTGAATGTATTTTTACTGGTTGCTATGTATGGAAGGAGTAATGGTTCTAGCTACAAGTCCATACTTGGGAGACCATACAAAAAATCCTTACGTTTGGAAAGCACTTTCTACTATAGATACAAGACTTCAAAAGTATAAAATACCTTAATAAAGGGGGTCCCTTTTTTTTAACACTTGGACTAGAGCATTTGTCATGATAAATTCCATTTCTGGACAACATAGAAACTGATTGGAGACATGGACATAAATAATGTCAGGAGTGAAAGACCTTTAGAAACTTCTCTGCAGGCTCTGCTGTATGTGAGGGGAGAATTTTTCTGAGATACATACCTAGCAGTAGGGACATTTAAAATAAAACAGTGTGCAAACCCCACCCAAAACCTACATTCCCCTACACACTTCAAGAGAGGAGAGTAAGGCAGAGATGATGGATGTTGGTCTTGCCAGTTAATGTGCTATTCAATGGAGTTAGATGCTATGGGGATGAAGGCAGCTTAAGAGCTTCTATAGACTGTGAAAGAATAATTCTATCACTGCTAAAGCATGTAACACCTGCTTACGCAGGGGTTCTAACATCAGGGAGAAATTTTCAGCAATGTAATAAAAAAGCTTCACATTCGGGGAGGTCAGATGTGATGATTTAAAAAATCATGATAAAAGTAGATTAAATAGGAAATCACAATGAAAATTGGCTGTCATGATGAAAGCTGGGTAGAAAATAAGCCAAATTAATCTTCCTCAAATGACTAAAAAAACTACCCAGCTGACATCAAACCCTTTATTAGAATAAGCCATCCTAAATTAGTTAATGGAAGACAACTTACAATGTGTTTATTGGTCCATCCCTTATTTACTAATATTTATGTACTTGACCCTGCAAGCTGATTTTTTGTGAGATGGTGATACCTGGTACCAGTTACAAGCATTGGAAAGAAAGAGACCAGCCACTCCCTTTCACTGTAGTAGCCAGTGAGGATACCACAGTGTTGTTCAGAGTTGGAATCCTTCTCTGATGCTTCTTGGAGAGATTGTTGGAAATGGACCAGAGAGATTTTGAATCAGTCTGATGAGGAAGAAGTAGGGGGAACTGAATCTAAACTTTTCACATGACAGAAAGATCTGACACAGGAACTGTGATACATTTGGGGAGTGTAAAAGCGAAAGGATGCACAAAATGGAAACGCATATGTATTTGTTTTAAAAGACTACATAAGCCTGCTCTCCTCAGTGTTTCCAAATTATTGGCTGATCCTGGGGCTTCCTTCTAGAGGTCTCTGAATCTTGTTTGCTCTTCCAGACATTGAAGTCCCACGTGCAGGTTTGAGGTACCAGGTCAGAGCCCATGAAAGCCTCCCACTCCTGACTGTCCTACGCTCTTTTGGTTCAAGCCCTAGTCCTCTGGGAGTTCAAACATCCTTGTCAGTGCAAAACTCTCACATCTGTTTCAAATTACACAGGAAGATGATAATTTCATTGAATGCTCCAGTCAGATTTATAGAGTCCTAAATGCACGTTGTGACTGATACTGGACACTAATGCCTCTAGGTTTTGTCTGCAGAAGAGCTCGGGCTGTTATTACTTCTCTGGTCAAAGGTTACACTTCCTGCTCTCTATCAATGCAGTCAGCATGTAAGTGTCTTCAGATATTAGTCAGATCACTTTTTCACAAGAACCACACTAGTGAGGATCTGCCCGTAAGAGTTAGCAAAGTTAGAGTTGCATCAAGAAGATGTGTTCAAGTCTTCCTAGTAGTTGGGACTATATACTTTCATAATTTGAGAAATTGTGGGAGGTTGTTTGGGGTACTTCTGTCTACTCAAACAATCATTATCATCAACCATCATACACATAGCCCATATCAAAAATTTTAGAAAACTCTGTAGCCATAATCACCATTAATAAAACCTATAAAATAAGCAAAAATATATCTTTGTCCTGGAAGAGTCTGTACTGCATGCCCCTGAATGCCTTCTGGTAAGGGGATAAGACCTTTGCAGGAGTAAAGTTCTCTAGCCATGAGAGGTGTCACTCCATGTTAACTCCACAAGAATTATTTTTAGAATAGCCACAGGAACATTTGTCTTTTTTACTTGATCTAGTTCTTTTCTTATTATTCAGCTGTAAGAGTTCATTGGAAACCCAGTGTGTTTGAAATACCAGAGAGAAGATGTTCTGGAGCTGAGCTACTTTTCTTAGACATCCACATCATCTCAGTTCATGTGTCTGTGTGGTTTGAAATAATGTCCATTCTAAAGACCACTTGTGTCAGCTGGACAATGCTCTCACTCTACCTTAACTTGGACCATGTTGAAAATAAAACAGCTTCTTTCTGTACTGCCTTCTCTTTTGGTTCCCTGCCCAAGCTGGTGCAGCATTCTTTGTAATGGGTTGTGAAGAATAGTTCCTCCTCTTATCTACGCACATTCTTATTGAGACAAATAAGTCCCTTCGAATAAATAATCAGTCATGACAAAATGTAACTTTATGTGTAGGTGGTGGTAGTTTCCCCTTCTTATGAACTTTTTTTAAGGTAGTTAAACAAACCTTTCTGGGCCCATCTTCTCCACTAGCCACCCGACATTCTTCATCCCAATTTTCATTTTTGTTTCTTCAGATAAACCCTCCAATCTTACTTGATTCCCCTGGGGCAAACTTTGAAGGTCAACTAATTCAGCAAAGTGAAGTTTAATTTGCTGAAGGAAGGGATTATTAATTGGTTCTGATTCTTTTTGTTGATTTTTCAAGTTTCTTATATACAAGTCACAGGTGCATAGAATTTGGCCAATACCTTTGGAAAAATACGTGATGATGGTGATGTCAACTTCTAAAAGCGCAGTGACCATGTTAAGGATTCAGTTTTAATGATCTACAGGTACACCTTAAAGACAGATAAAAATTTAATTTAAAAAAATCGCATTACCATTTTTTGTGATTAAGTTAATGAAGATACTGTACTGGTTGAAAGGAAGACATGAAAACATTGTTTTGTTTCTTCAATGTGGGCATAGATGAGAAACCTACAAAATATTAATAGTTGAAAGAAAAGTCAAAAAGTCAGTTTGGGGAGAGAGGTAAGACTTTCAAACATTCAAGTTCATACGTAAACTTGTGTGTATTTGATACTGAAGAATTCAAAAAGGAAAACCTTATTTAGGGGAAGAAATAGAACATGATATAGCTGGACCTGATTCCTGCTCAGAAATTCCATAGGAAGTAGGCAACAAATGTTCTGCTGCAAGAGGAATATTTGGGGCTTACCACAAATACTAAATGACATCACTGCTTTTGGTGCTGGCAGAAGTGCCAGTTGCTCTGAGTTGCATTTGCACACCTCGTGCTCTCATGGTGTATCACTGCCCAGATGTTTTACACAAAAAAAAAAAAAGTAATTTCTTTAAAGTCATCTTTTTGACCATGTTTTCAGAATCACGAACTTGCAATAAAACAGAAATGGTTTTGAAGTGAAAAGTGGATATGGCTAAGAATTTTTTTGCCTCAATACTCTGCCTGACCACTTGAGTCATATTTAATTCTGCCTTAATTTGACACAGAAAAAGAGGTCAAGGAATTTTCTGGGCTGAGTCTTACAGTTTGCAAATTAGGAAGTAGCGCTAAAACGCAGCTAACTGTAGCGATTCACTATTCATTGTTTTAAGAGCCTTTTCTGTCAATCATTTTTCCCGTGAAATAGTTTGACATCACCATATTTTATGACAATTTAAGTGATTTTTATCTCTGATGGTTTCATAAAGTTGCCCACATGAGCTTGTAAACAAGCATTAAGATGAAGTTTATTTGTTTGTTGGCATTTTTTTCCTTGATTTCTCCCCTAGTCCATATAAGCTCTTGTACTGTCCTTGCTGCACTATCTGAGAACCACCCAAAAATGCGTCAAACAACATGACTACATGAAACACATGAAACATATTTCACATGTAGTTTGTCCTTTCTTCAATCCTCTCCTTGAAGAGAAAATTGAATGCTTTGGCAGACTTTTATTGCTTAATTGTAGGGGGTTTTTTGGGAGGGGGTATATCTATGGCATGTGTTGATTTGAAAATTGAAGAATTATGTCTGGTACTTAGAGTAGTTGGTGATATTTGTGCTGATGCTGCTACTACAACAGCTCATTCTTGGCTGACTCTTGAAGTGTTAGGTTCCTCAAATGCAAATATTGTCCACTTAAGGGCATGGCCTAATGTCTGAAACTTCACTAGTAATCCTCTAGGAGTCTGGGTAGGAGATAGAGGAATGGGTTATAATAGCACAGCCTTGGGTTATTGCAAATCTCTACATGCCATCCTGTCTGATAAACATGAAAGTATTGTGGGATCTTCCTTTGGTTCTTAACATTGTGCGTGCTTGGTATGTCAGGCTACTGTTCCCTATTCTGCAACCACCTTGTAAGCTTTTTTTGAAGAAATGTATTGATTTTAAAATTGCTCTCTTGACTTCTTTATTATTGTCTATTTTTATTTAATTGATTTTCTTTCTACATAAGCTTCTGGAGACTCTGTGAAGGAAAAGGGGGAAAAAAGTCAAACAACAACCAACAGCTGATTTCTGGTTAAAGATCCCATGGCATTTCTCAAGATTCAGCTGATAGTGCTAATTTTCCAATCAAATTCTCTTTAATTAATAATATTTTTATCCCCTGTAGCTAAATTATGACAGGACTTGTTTCATTAGTATTCTCTTGTGTTGTATCTGTATGGCATATGGTATGCTGCTGCTGGGTGTTGTTAAAACATTATATTCCTGTCCTCTTAAGGAGTTTTTAAGCTGGGCAGAGTGGCTCATATGCACGTTTGAGCGTACAACACCTACACCCATTCTGACTCATACATAGTCAGTATTTAGTAAAAAAAGCACTTTGCTGCTAAATAAATGAAAACAGTATTATTAGAATGAATGTCCAAACAGGATTGATTCTGTGTATTTTATAGCATCTGCTATTGCTCTGTTTTCAAGCTACTAATGTGTTCAAGTCTGCATAATATTGTAATTTACAGATACAATACTGGAGTTTGTCTGAGAGTACCAATGTTGGCTTGTTTTTGTTTAGTATTAAGTTTTGGCAGAGACTAACCATACATGAACAATATTTTGAAGTGAACAATATCTTGTAGTCTACATTTCTAATGTATATGTTAGTTACTTTTAGTCCTTGAGTCCATTTTCTATCAGCTGCAAAAAAGCTCTATCTTCTTTTCCTTGAATTTAGTAAAAACTACTGAAGCTCAACATCAAAGGTCAAATGTAGGTGTTATGAGGACAGTGGTGACTTCAAAGTTATGAAAACCTACTAAACTAACTGTAGGAGGAGAAACACCTTCTTGTCCCTTTCTGATTTCCATTACATTAGAGGAGAATAACATGCCATTATTCTGTATTTACTCTTTCTATCTAGTTCATTTACAAGCGTAAGGCACAAGAAATCGGTGATTAGTGTACATAGGTATGGAAAGACATGTTACCTGTTAATGTAATGAAGCAGCATAATTCATTCTTTGCTGTCTACATTATGTAGAGGGAAGCAAATGTGCATTAATCATGCAGAAAGCAGGAAATTGAGATGTATGGAAGGGAAGAGTGATATGATACATGAACCCATCCCCCAGACTCACAGAGCTGGCAACAGGTCCATTTTTGAATAATGTATATTTTGACAGACATGTCATTTGACAGACAGGGCTGACCAGAAGGGATGTAAGGAAGCAGCTAGTTATTAGCAAGAAAGAGGAGGGAACAAAGCGTTATTACATCTATCACAAAGTAATCCTGACCCAGTTAGCATCTGCTAACATGGAGGCACTGGCTGACAGGTTTCAGAGAGCAGCATCCACAGGGAGTCATCATCGACCACTGACGTTTCTGGTGAGTGGCGCATCCTGCACAGGTTGCTACCAACGCTAGCACTGCTCAGCATCGCTTGGTCCCAGCTTCCTGACAGCCCTGCTCTGCACAATTCCTGCACAGAGAGACACGGACAGGGAAAAGTGGAGGGCATCACCTGCCTGTTGAGAGAACTGTGCGTCCCAGGCTTGTAGCCTGCTTGCTGTCTCAGGCAAAGCTGTTGGCAGTTTGTCCTGTAGCAGAAGCAAAGTTCAGCCTGCAAGATGCCACCTGGGCAACTGGCAAGGGTGCAGGCTCAACAGCCTGCTGGGGCAAGGGCAGCCCAGGGCTAAAACTCATTCTGAGAGTAGACAAGTGCAGAGAGCCCCCGGCTCCTCCACTCATCATGTGTGATCTGTGCCCATGCTTCCCGTGTCCACGTGGCTCACAGAGGGAGACAAACTCATTCAAAATCCACTGTGCCAAGCAGAGCAGCACTTGAGCATTTCTCACTAAAACTCTGTCTCCTGGAGTGCAGGACCAGCTTGGCACTAGCTGTGCCAAGGCAAGCAAGACAAAACCCTGGAGTCTGCTCAGCTGGTCGCCGTCAGAGCCATATCCTGCCATCCTTCTTCCATCACCCTTTCCCCAAGGCACGGCATCAAGGCAAGAGAGGGATTATCTGGGCACCGCTTCCCTGATGCACTCCATGCTCCTTCAAGAAGGGGTGTCACATCCCAGAGAGCATTAGTGCTGCTTTGAGAGGCCTGAACTCTTAATTCCTGAGGTCATTTGCAGGGCTGCAGTCCCTTCACCACGCACTGCTTTGCAGAGGGAAAACAGGAGCTGAATGGGAGCTGATCCACACTGTGATACAGCTTCATTTTACCCCCTCTTCTGTTCTTAGTGGTGCAGCTTGGTGGAGGTGGGATGTGAGAGTGAAAATCATGACTTCTGCAATACAATACTGATTTGTGGGCTCTGTTATTCTGGCCAAGGCAGACATTGCTGAAGGGGCCCACCATATGCTTCTGCTTGATTAAATTTTAATTCACAAAATGCCGCATATGACATTCATATATACTTTTATATACATTTACACATACTTTGAATTTAATAAGGTCATAAAAATTGTGGAGATTAAACATTAAAGGAAAATCACAGAAAAGGCAACTCCAGATGATGTTCACCAGTCTACCATGCTCAGTGTTACTTTTTTAGCTGCTACCTATCTTTCTACTAGTTGTCAGTTACTTTTTTAGCTGCTACCTATCTTTCTACTAGTTGTCACTTAAGGAAAGTTAAAATATTTTTTTTATTATGAGTCTCATAAAAAATGATCACCATTTATTTCACTGGTGGTTTATTTCCTTTTCTTCTTTCAGCTCTGTTTTTTTTTATACCTGTCTTGATTTAGATTTCGTTTGTGGGAATTTATTTTGCTTTTCTACTTCCCCAAATTCCAAAGCGCTTTATACTTAAAAGAAATCAAATAGATCTTTCCAAGGGGAAAGATATTTGTCTTGCTTAGGTAGTCTCATACTCAGGCAAATAACATATAATAAAAATAAATCCATATGGAGAAAAGTGATACTGATGAAACCATGGGCATAAGCACTGGGTAGCTCTAAGCCCTTGTGCTGGCTACAGGTAACAGGTTTTTACATTTAGTTTGTTTTTAATTATTTAGGGGCTGTTAACTGAGAACTATGGTTCAGTTAATAGCACACAAGACTAGACTTTGTTACTTTTTCTTGATTTTGATCGTTCTGCTCTTCTCTCTCATTTTGCATTTTCCCCACAGGTTCCCTCACATCAGGACAAAATCTGCCGGTCTGTAGTTTTGCTAGAGAAAAATTATTTTTCAAGAGCCCCTGGATGATATTTCCAGTCACTTTTTTGCCACATCATTTTGTCTCCAGCTGCCAGAAGAAATTTGAAATGCATCATAGTCACTACTCAAACTGATAACATGTGAGAAGTCCAGAAGAAATTGTTTATACAATTTCTGACACAGTATGTCTTGTAATGCTGCTCTGTGTCATGTTCCATAGTTTTATGTCCTAATCTGACATTATGAGATTACATAATACATTCAATCTTTAAACAAGTATTCCTTTGAAATGTTTGACAGAGTTATGGCACTTCAGATATTATTTCTTATTATGGACAGATAGGTCAAATCTGCAAACAATTTAATGGCCGTACATTGCTACCCTTGTCAAATCAATCCTCCTGGCAAGTGTGCTATCAGCAGTAGGAACATTTAGAAGCATAATCCTTCAAGGTGCTAAATATACCAGTACTCTAAACTCCAAGTGGAGCTGAAGGCTCTCAGCACCTCACTGAAGAAGGGCTCCAATTAACCTACTTTTATGGTAATCCTGAATGCAGGGACTTCCTGCGCATATGTTAGGATTCAAACTGCCCTTCAGATTTACTTCATTGAAACCTGAGAAGAAGCTATGCAACCGTGGACTAAAATGGCTCCATATGCTTCTTGGCTCCAGTATGTGCTGAGAATTTCTTTTTTTCTTTCTCTCAGCTGAGAATGCTGCTCTCAGTTCTGCTGAGCTTCAGTGAAATGTGGTATTCTCGTTTACACTTTAACCCTGATCCCAAATAAATCACCTCATGCCACCACTTAGCTTAGCAGCAGCAGGCAAATTGAAAGGGTTTGATGTGTCAGAAGGGGACCAAACTTGACCCCTGAATCCTAGCAAAGAAGTGTTTCCTTGTTTAAAGAGTTGGAGAAGAGAACAGTGCCTGAAATACAGTGATATGGTTAATCCTCAAACAGGTTGTCCAAGGAAGGCCTGGCAGATCTGATGGCTTCCTTTATTAGAGCACTGACCTTGTGCATGTGTACATTAGCTGAAGTGCCATCTGCACTGGGAGATCATTGGTCTCTCATTTTATCTGGCTTGCTTTCTGATTCAAGGGGAATTCCTCTCTGACTCATCCAGATGAAAGTCCTAATGTAGGAAAGAAACATCACACCAAGAGCGAGATGCTGGACCTGTGAGACTTCCAGGACACTTCTGGTTTTTTTGAAGGTATCGTGGAAACACTAGTTTTCATTTCAGAAACAATAATGCCTGCCATATTCCTGCTTCTCCCCAAAACTGCCGGTTTCATACCTTCTCCCTGAATACCTATCACAGTTCCCATCTTCTGATGTGCTGTGAAAGTCAGGAGGCACTTCCCTCAGCCGGGAAAGCACACCAAGGGGTCGCCCAATGCAAACGGCAGCACATGTCACCAGACCCGGCACGAGTGTCCTTCCCCCATCTCCCCACTGCTTAACCAACACCCTTTGGACATGTTTCTCTGTGAAACATTTCAGATATGCAATGCAGGGCTGAGGGAGAAGGATCAGGGTCATGACCAAGAAGTCTGAGAGGGAATGTGTGCGCCTAGGAGGCACTGGGCGGTGCAGCATGTTCCCTCAAGCCTCATGCAGGTGCACTGAATAAATCAGCCCTAGATTGCTTTAAAGTATGCAGGAATTTTTTTATAGCCAGAGGAGCATGCAGTAAGGGTGTCTGGGAATGAAAAGAGGGTCAGCACCAGCTCTGTATCTTTACAAAAATTAAGTCTAAATCAGGGAATATGTGGTGATTGTAGGGACTCGCAAGTAGTCTTGGAGTACCAGCTGAAAGAGGGAGATCATCAAAAGGCAGCTCTCGAATTGGATCCTGCTCTTTAGCCAGAGTTAATAGGAATAAGACCTCTGAATTTGCTGCAAATGGTGATTTGTTTCTGACTCTGCAGAGCCCTGCTGTGAAGAGCCCTGGAGCCATGACACATAAAAAAGGGGAAAAAAGACTTAAATTGGCGAAGAGAAAATAAATTCCATGTCCTAATGCTGACAGTTTAGATATGTGGGGTTTTTTTCACAGAAGCCAATAAAATAAATCCTGTAAACAAAGAGTTTTAAATATTCCTTCACTGTAACATGATGTCCCCACTTGCTAGGAAGGCATTTGTGTTCATGGAAAAACCAAATCACTATGTACTTATTCCAATGGATTATTTGAATATTCCAATTAAAAAGTTAATTTTTTTTATAATAACAGATTAGTGGTGAAGTAGCATTTAGCTATGATACCACACTGGTGTTGAGTAGGAATGTCAAAGCTAATTTTACCTTTTAATAAGAATGAATCAGCACAGTGAGAAACACCTTTTGTAGCACATTACATATTTGCAATTCCTCCCAATATATTTACCTCTTTCTTCTGAAGAGACCTCATTCTGTTTTCTTCTTGTTATTCCAGTTTATTACAACAGTATGAACTACTCTGAGTCTGTGTACAAATATTCATGTACACACATACAATCTTTAAGCTGATTTGAATAACTCTGGTTTATGAATAAGTGCCTCAGGAGTCCTTAGTAAATCTCAGTAAAGGCACACTATAAAAACAGGGGAGGTTTCTTATTAAGTATTTCCTAATTCGTTAAATAATTCTGGGTTCTTTTAGGAAGTTCATAAGAAGGGACATTTCAGAAATTAGTGTTGTGAAATGTGAGCATTTTGTTACTGTTCCTAATACACAAAGATACATTATCTCGTTTCTGCTTTTCTCATACAGGTGTTGGAAAGGTTAAAATCACCTCAGATTTGTAATTATGAGAGTGTGGTTTGAACTGCTCATAGTTCTCTAAAATCTTAATCAGAATAGCTGAGATTTGCTGTGGCTCAAAATTATTTTCTCAAATAAAAATGTTTAACCATTTCTGATAACAAGTTGAGAGAAAAACAGATTGTTTTCTTCCTGTTAAAAAACATTAAAGGCATGTTGAAAAACTTTTCCATTCATTGTCACGGGGAAGTTGTGAGGATACTTGTTCTGCTACTGTGTCTGTTCCTATTCTTGTGAAAAAAAGTCTATCACATTCAGCAAAGCCTCCAACAAAAGCAGGGTAAGAACAAACTCCAAATAAACCAGTAAACCCCATTTTTTTACCAGTAAAGTAGACCAGTTTATTTGAGCTTGGAGATTCAGTACTGTAATAATCGCAATCTCTGCAGATGCCCCTCCACTAGTCACTCAGAGCCTGGTAAAAGCATCATCTCCAGCACACAAATGAACATCTCCTGCACAGTGGCCATGGGACCCAGACACTGTGATGCAGCTGAATTTTATACAAGCTATACATTATTTTTAAAAGTGTTTTAATAAACAGTTTCATTAGTTACAATAATTTGGGTATTTGTATTCTCATAACTGATGAACAGGTTATCATACTGTTTATGGTTTAGTCCTGTATAAATAGCACTCAAAATTGCATATATGTATCATCTTCAAGTAGCAGAGCGCTGTAGCACATGCCTAATTTTAAGTGTTTAAGTAACTTCCATGGAACTTAGGGGTGATTTTAAAAACTGTACTTTGAATGTTTTGACAAATTTGATTAGATATCCAAGGAGCACCTCAGTTAGGTTCACTTGCATTGCCATAAATATAAACAAAACAATTACTTTAACATTATATATACAGATGACATTTCTGCAATTATCCATTAGCAGCAAGACCTATCCCATGGGCTAGAAAAACTGTTTGGCAGGTGAGATTCCTTACCAGTTTCACAGTTGAACAGATTATCTCATGGTTTTGGCTGTACAAATTACTGAGTACTAAGCCTGTGATGCCTATTATGACTCTAAGTGAGAAACAATTTAGTAAGTAAATGCTTTTGCACTCACATAGAACTAGAAATACCACTTCACATATATATTCAGTAGAACTGAGCCATGTGATTAAACTTTATCTTTCCTTTTTCTGTGTATGATCTACTGGTTCAAATATTTAAATACCTGCTGACAGTTTAATACAGATTATCTTGATCACACAGAAATATAATAAGATTTAATTCCTCGGTGTACTTATCTGTATCAGCTCTCACATATCCACTTACAAAGGCTATTGTCTGAACTCCTGAAAACAAGATCTCAATGAGGAATTTCTGGTTTTGCAAAGTAGCCGTGTCTCTTCATGGGGAAATGTGGAAGTGTATGTATAGTCTAGGGAGAATTTCTTAAGGGATGAATGACCAAGGAGTTTGCATTCTAAATTTCCAGATAGCTGAAGCAAAGAAGACCAACAGAGAGTCACAGCTTCAGAACTGCTGGCAGGAGATGACGACTGGGGTCAAAAACTGGAAACCAGGACCAGGCTGGTTTGTAATTTTTCTTCCCTTAGTTTTGTCTTTTCTGAGGCTTTTCTAAACTTATGAGCAGAGATCTCTCAAAAGCAGAAAAGTTTGTCTTAAAGGCAAACCTAGAGAGAGATGATGTGAAGCACATAGAACAGATTCTAGTCTGGAGTTAATTCCATTTAGCTGGAAGTCTGTTGTGATCCTGAAATGCTTAGAAATTTAAGGTTACATTCAAATGGGATCTTGGAAGCAGGTTGTTGCTTGCAAGTTTGTTCCAGCCTGCAAGCCTGCTACAGCTTGTAAATTTAATTTTAGCTCTGGAACTTGCTCCAGTTTTGTAAGGTTACTGAAAACCTGAAAGAAGCCAGATTTCTTATGTGCACCAAGAATAGCAGGACAGTGTTTTCTCAAGAATTAACATCCACCAAAATAGTGCCCCCCTAACACCAAAGGCTTGAACCAGGTTTTCACACCTGTCAAACACATGATGGACCATTGCTATTTGATAGCAATTGTTCCACACCACTCTCGTCCCAGCAGCTACAAGGATTTAATTAGTGAGTGTTTCCCAGCCCCAGAAACCAAGAGACACAAAGAAGACCAGGAACCGAAGTTGCTTGGTGCAACTATTCATACTGTGCCCTGCTTTGTTTTCTCTCTGCTACCTGCATTGCAAATAAAAAAAAAAAAAAAGGTTTTAAAAGTTAGAGTAGTTCTGGTTTGCCTAGCTTGTGAGTATTTGTATTTGAGCTGATTGAACATTCATTATGTATCAGACACTCAGCCTTGTAAAATTGATCCAGGAAAGGCTCGCCGCATCCGCTGGGCTCCTGCCTTGCTGGTTGTGTGTTGAGCAGCGCATTGCTTTTGCCCCCACACTCGAGCAGATAGCACAGAAAAAGCTCCCTGAAGCAGCCCGTGTCTTCCTTTACTTAGAGTAGGTGATCACCCACGAGCAGGCTCATTTTGCCAGCAGACATATATCACAGAATGGTTTAGGTTGGGAAGGACCTTAAAGACCATCTAGTTCCAACCCCCCTTGCCACCGGCAGGGACACCTCTCACTAGACCACGTTGCCCAGAGCCCCATCCAACATGGTCTTGAGCACTTCTAGGGATGGAGCATCACAGCTTCTCTGGGCAATTTGTTCTAGTGCCTTACCACCCTCATATCACGTGGCCATCACTGCCTGGCACCAACAAATTGCTGTCCATAAACAGAGAACCTTTGATATGAAGGCAGCAGGCATGGGAACACCCCATGAGACCACAAACATAGCTCTTGCAGCCCTCCTCTCTGAGGCTGTCCCACACAGCCTGGGTTTTCGTGTGATTTCCCAGCCTTAATTCTGATCACATGTCAGAGCTGAGAGTGGCACATTGGCCTTGAAAGAGTGCTTTGGAAATGCCTGTGTAGGCAGTCTCATCTCAGTGCCAAGCCTAACTGCTCCAGAGCAATGTGCATTTTAAGGAGAAACAGCTTTGGCAGTCCATCAACTTTCTTGTTCGTTACTGCTGCATATTTTATGTCACCACTATATTGCAAAATGAATACTCTGTATTACAAAATTAATATTGGAAATGTCTCCTCTGCATTTTATGGACTTTATTTGTGCTTTGTTTTCCTATGATTGTCTTACTTTTGCCTCTGGAGGATTAATAGTATTATTATCAAGGGCAAACAAGCCTGGAATTAATCTGATTTAATCTTTAATTATTACTTATGATGGGTTTTAGATTACATACCAGCATTGCTGAATGCTGTTTTACAAGCTAGAACAGAGAGATGCTCAGTAAGCTAGGACACTGGGATTACTCTGAGACATCCTCAGTGAGGTTTTCCAGCAGTAGCAACAGCCATTGCATGTTGTGAGGTTTAGTTTAAATTGCTGTTGCTCTAATCAAGGCAGCAGGCACAACACTTGGATAGAAAGCTGAAAAAATAACAAAAATTTTAAAGCCGAGCTGAGAGCACCCACCTGGATAATTTCATGGTGAGCACAGCTCAGGCCTCCCAGCCTTCCTCTTTGGCAGCAGCTGTTGTCTGGAAGGTTACACAGAGCAATTGCTATGAAAAGGAATAAAAGGGGAGCTGAAAGAAGATTACTGCACATATTTTTAGTATCATCTATGTGAAGGCGATAGAGTATTTTTGTGGTTTCTTTTGAAAGCTGGTACGGTTGGGTTTCCCCTTAAGCGTACCTGGCTGCCTTGCTTGCACAAATCCTGAACAACACAGATGAAATTTTGGGCTCTGAAGTTCACAGAAAAACTGCAGTTGGCATCAGTGAGAGGGAGGGAGACTCAGATTTTCTCCTAGTCTTTACTTTCTGCATGCCCTGGGAGAAAGGGTATGGATATGTCTGTGTCAAGCATCCTGCTTTGAAAGTCTGCTTGGAATGCTGGGGATGATCTGAAGAAGTTGAGTGCAGGCCTAAGAGGGCAGTGATCGTGCACAAGTGAAATAGGGATGTCTTCATGTAGGGAAGCAGATGCACCTTTTGAGATCACTTCCAGGCGCCCTGGTTCATGTATGCAGTGAAACCCTGATGTTCAGCATTATGTAGGCATCAAAATCAATAGCGGGGCAGCACCACTCTGTTCAAGATGGGCTAGCAGGCCCTGGGGTACTGCTGTCCACAGCTGTCTGCATTACTCCAGGTTGGGGAGGGGCTGGAGCTGTGTCCTCAGGTCTAGCAGGGTTGAAAATACTCAATTTGTACTCACTTTACTCAGAATAAAAGACTACTTTTAAATTTCTCTTTTTCTCTCTCTTCTTTTTAACTTGAAGAGTGATGATAATAATGAAGCTAGAGGGTGACTAAACACTGAATGCAAATTGTTTAAATTAAGATGGGGCTTATAACTCCTGGCAGGTTCCAGGCAAATTGTTCCTAAAAACTCCTTATTGCTTATTGTTGCCCACATTTGAAATTTAGTTTACACAAAGATCTAGGGATAGTGCTAAATAATTACACAGCAGAATAATCTGTTCTTCTTTTGTAAGATTATAATAATTTAAAAAATCTATCTATGGAGTAGTTCAGGAAAAACTATTCTTCAGCAGCTATTTTGGGTCAACTCAATGCATAGTCTATTAGAGGTATTAGTTCTACTGCAGAGCAATGAATCATATTTGCAGTCAGGAAGTCACTTGTGTAATTGTCATTAAATATAACGAATATAGGGCTATTTAAAGAGTTTCAGGATTGTCTGATGTTCTGGAAGACACTGTTTGCCTGGAGAGAAAGGGTAGAAGCCTCTTATTTCAACTGCTTTAAGTGGTTTAAGATGGAAGAAAGGGCTCTATCAGGATTTGTGCAGTGGGATATTGTCGTGCTTTTGCAATTCCTATATAAAATTAAAACAGGGCTTCTTAATTTGGAAAATTGAGTTGTAAGCAGGATATAATAAAAGTATAGCAGAATTCCTCTGCATGTTAAAGCCTAGATTATTGATTTTAAAACCATTCTCTTCGATTATTTATTCTGAGTCCTGCGTTAAAACAGGACTAAACCCCATATTGCAAATCAAAGCAGAGGCTCTGAAAATACTGATTGTTGCAGACAAATTCCCCGATGCTTCATTTGACAAAAAGATGGATTAGAACAAACTCCTGAGTGTTATTATTGCCACCTATATGAAAGATTGTTTCTTTTATTTGTATTAATTACTGATTAGTGCTTTCTGTATCTTCAGCTCTTTCAGATGTTTTGAATGAGATGTATTGCTTTCCATAGTTTCTTATCTAAAGGGAACCCTGGTATCTAGCCACTGTGCATAAGGAAGTCATTGATGTGCTCAGACGCTGCTCTTCAGGGAAAACCCCGGGTGAGAGCCTTGAAGAGGTAAAATTAAGTTCACAGATAATAATGTAGACAGATAATTTTCCATCCAACAATAATGTCATGAGTAAATATACTCTTTTATATTCCAGTGTAGAAGGAAAAGGTAGCTGAGTGTGTGGGACAACTTGGCTGTGTGGTGCTTTCAGAGCAGCCCAGAGCTTGCAGTAATCCAAGCTGTAGGAGGAGAGTGGGGCAGCCCCTTCTGGATGGGTGTCCAACCCCGCAGGGCTGCCCAAACCACTCCCCTGGGCAAGCTGGCATTGCTGACACTGTCTGCCTGTGGTAGTGCTTGGGGGCCTTTAGTTACTTGGAAAGAAACACAAGGGAGTGGCTCCTATCCCAGTGAACTTGCATGAGAACTGGGACAGAGGGGTGTGGGAGATGTCCCAGCCAAAGGCTTCATAGACTCAGCTGTGTGTTTTCTGACTGCCCAGTCAAACATCACAGGTCAGACAACAGCCCTTGGGCTTGCAGCTGCTCTCAGTCATTACAGCTGCTGGTTTAAATGGTCTCAGCCAGGAAGGAGAGCCTTCTCATACAAATCCCCTGGGTCTCACTGCTCAGAACGAGCAAAGGCCTTTTCCTCTGCCTGGGAAGAAGAAGCAATTACATAGGTAGGTGGAGGAGGTTGAGCTTAAGAATGTTAAAATGTTACTGAGCCCTTGTTTCCCCACAAAGATCTCAAAACAGAAAAATCCAAGGCAGATTGCCAAGGGTTAGGGCTGCAGGTTCAGCATCCTATCCAAGAGCTAAAAAAAAAAAGGGGAAAAGGGGGCTTCCTGAGGTTCAGGACTCTGTTTTTCATACATTTTGTGCATAAAAATGATCACATCCTTTTGAATGTGAAGAAGTGAGGCACTTATTTAATATATCAACTAATATGAGACCAATATTTTGTCAGGTGACTGCATGGAATTCAGTGGTGAGTCTTTCATGGCCCAGGTTATGTTAAAAAAGGTAGTTTTAAAATAGCTTGTTGTACGTCATCAGCTGATCTGTCATTTTCCATAATTCATGAGCACTGGAGCAAGATTAGACAGTGGAGCCTTGAGTGAGAATTCATTAATTTCCTCCATGGTTTTAGAAATGTCAGAGGTGTAAAGCTGAGAATAATAAAAGTCAAACTCCTTAGATATATCTACTGTGCTAGGAAGAATATTACTCTGAGCATCTCTGATAGTATACAGTGTCTTGGTGTGCATGTGTCTTTAATTGGTATGCAAGGAGTTTATCTGCTTTACTGCCTGCACTTATCAGAAAAGATATAAAATGGGATGGTGATAATGGCTGCCTTCAAAGAAAAAGATATGTTCTTTCAAGGGTGTAAGTGCAATAAATCTTTCTGGTTTAAGGGCTCACTGGAAGCAGAAAGATTCTGTTCTGCTGACAACTGAATGTGGGGAATTTTCCCAGGGGAAAACAAATCACATTTCTCTATTCAAAATATAGTAAAAAGTCGCTGAAATGTGATACTCTAGAATGTATATTACAATATTTCCTACTGACTCCTTTACCAATTAAGCACACTTACAGAATAATATGTTTCTCAAATGGTTAATAGAAGGTGTCTTGCGCTGAATACATTTAGAATATACTTGTGAACTCCCACAGTAATCTGCAGTTCAAATTTAAAAAACAAAAGATGAAAAATAAGTGGTCAACTTTAGGTCTTTGTTTAAACTATACCACAGGAATTAATTTGTCTGGAATAAAAGAGACAATGCTGAGTTCATTGCTATTCCAGAACCAGTCTTTGCATCTGTGGAAAGCACAGTTAATACTACAGGTACCTACCGGGTCTTGAGGGGATCTTTTGTGAGTTTAAATCATTTTATTTACTTTAGAAAAGCCCACATTATTCATAAGAATCAAATGTTGTGCCTGACTGTTATAGAGAAACAAAACAGACAAGGGTGTTTTAAATTAATCTGTCAGTATGGTGCTTTCCAGTGCTCACTTTGTTCATGCAGCCAGGAACTGATGTTAGCATGAATTTAAATAATTCCTCTTGCCTTGAATAATGACCATGAAAGTTGAGTAATGGTATCTAGGAAATATCCTAACTTTTGAGGAGCTGCCTCTTATCTATAGGACTGTTTGTTTCTCCTCATCTCCCCCCGCTCCTAATTGCAGGGAGGCGCTGCACACAGCATATAACTAAACATAATACAATTTGATTTGTGTTGCAGTGTTCTCTCCAAAGAACAAATCTGTAAAATTACAACATGTGAAAGCTTAACACAATGATATAAAATGGCAGTGGCACGGTTCATATCTTAAACTGACAGACTGATGGTGATTATTGCAAGGACAGTGCCCTGCATATGTCAAACGATTTGCAAATAATTTATGTCACCTTATCCTCCATTATTGTTTTTGCAGAGGACATAAACTGTGTCACTAATATTAAACTGTCGACAAAAAAAAAGCCTACCTCAGCTCTTTCCTAGCTGAGAATGCAAAGACATCTGCACAGAGACAAACATGCATATGGCCATCATTTGTCCAACATCTTACACATTGTGAAGGTTTTTTACTTGAAATGCCAACCTATGTGGCAGATGATGTATGTGTTTCTTCAGTCCTGTGATTACCAGCACAGAGCTGCTCTGCAGTGCTCTTCACCTCATCAGTTCCACAAGCTGCACTCCAAGGTGTGTGAAACATTTGCAGGGAGATGGCATCTGACATGCAGCAAGGCAAAAGCATTCTGGTGTGAATATTTGACTCCAGATTTTGTTCAAATCAGGGTCAGATTCTGACCTGGAGAAATTAGTGTGGGTAGAGATTTAGGACTACAAAATAGCAATTTGAAAACTGGAATGAATATATTTTAAAGATGGGGAAGCAGAGGAAAGTGGTGCTGTCTCCTGGGTGTCTCCCAAGGGGCTGTAAAGGAGAGGGGAAGGGGGAGGTTTTTATAAATGACCTGGGCTTTATTCTTTGGGAAATAAGCAGGGGACAAGGCAATCCTAGTCACTTCTATTTGTTAAGTTGCATCATCTCAACTGCCGAGTTCTTTGTTTAGGTTTTGATGGTTCATTTATTACTCCCAAGAAATGCCTTTGATGGGTGATTTTCAGAGGCTGTCGTGGTTAAAAAAGCAGCAAAGAATGCAATGCGGTGGTTGGAGCGTGGAGCTGGGAAACCAGCCTCCAGCCTCCCACTCTAGATTTCGCCCTGCTCACATTTGGGATGAATTACTTGCAACTGCTGTGGCTTGACTTACTCTTCTGTCAGGCAGGTTTTTCTGTCTGACTCATCCACTTGGTTAAGTTTGCCAAGTATTTCATAATCTTTGGCTAGAAATCACTCATTTGATTGCAGATCAGTGACATTTCAAATGAGATGCATCAAACAACTTGTGTTGGCTTCAGTGCAAGAGATGGCTCCAAATCACTGTGGTTAGGAGGACAATACACTGACTAACTCACTCAATTGAGTTAAGGAGTGAAAGGAAACTCCATGCTCTTACTGCTACTAGTTTTTCCTTTTTTGGAAGCCTCATTTAAGTGTTTTGCCCTCTTAAGCCCCTCAGGAGTGAAGAATCTTCTCCTCGCCCTTCCAAGCTTTTCTCATCCTGCTTCTCAGTAAATCACAGTTTATGACTACACTGATTTTTTTTTTTTTTTTTTAGTATTACAATACAAAAATGCCAAAAAATTTGAGATAACGGTAATACTTGTATGGGTTTTAATCTTATTTTCTGAGTTACTTTTGTCAAGCTTCAAAATAACTCCTGTTAACACCAATTACCTTGTTATTGGAATTGTTTGTGATTACTGATTTAGAAAATCAAATTTTAGGTATCTTAGCCTAAAGCCTGCAGGATGACTCTCTTTGCCTAACAAATCCTAGAAAGCGTGCTCATTTCTCTAGTCGCGCTACACTGATTTTACTGGCCCAAGGAATCTCTTTCGAAGCAGTGAGAGGAATAAAGTCCACAGGTGTGAAAAACTTTCCCAGGGTGGCCCCCTTTCTTTTCTCAGTGCAGGATGATCCTGAAGCATCAGAAAAGGCAGGGAAATCACGAAAGGATATCAGGGAGAAGGGGCAGCAGGACAGGCCCCAGGAAGAGGCACTGAACCAGATGAAAGCGCCTTCATAGAAACAGGTCTGCAGGAGCTGTCTTGTGTGTGTCAAAAGCATTTCCATCAGATGACGGGCAGCCTTTTCCACAGCAGTGGTTTTAGGCTTTGCCTCAAGTGTGCTTTGGCATAACAGCAAGACTCTGCACTCACGCTTGCATGTAATACACAAGTCATGGTCAGGTCTGTGGTCTTTACACACATATGCAGAAACCTACCTGTCTCTTTCAAAATGTTATAACCTATGACAAAATGTGCTGGAAAGAAGTTTATTTTAAGTAGATAAAAACATACCCTTCCCATAATGCCCCCAAACTAACTGATCTTCATCAGCTGGTTCTTTAAACATGCCACAACACAGACTTAAAGCTGCAAACAAAAGAGATCATGGTGATAGTCAGTAATCTCAGCTATACACTTCTTAGCTAGAAGGCATCGTAGATCAAGGTGCTATGCACTTTTGAGGGAAGGAGCTGGTAAAAACTGCAGAGGAATTTTAGGGAGGAATTTAAAGGAATTAAGTTAGAAACAGCAATGGACTTAAAGAGAAGTTTTCATTATCTTGAAAAGAAAGTGGCCAGCCCTTAATCTAAGAGTCCAAGTGGTAACATCTGAGAGATGTTCACAAGATAATCTCAGGCCATAATCCTTTGCATTCATGACAAAACTGTTGATCTCAGCAGTGAAAGAATGGTGTGACCAGCAATGGATACCTTCAGAGTCAAATTATACTTTGTAGCTAAAAGTAAAGAGAGATGTCACCACCCATGAGATTATGAGATGGACAACCTGAAACATATGACGAGGGATGTGGACTTGCTGTTGACAAATTTTTGGCAGGAAGAAGTGATAGAAAATGTGAATTCATGCTGAGAGAAGACAAACTTGGAAGAGGTAGATGCTCTGGGGACTGGGTCATGCCCATGGTTTGACAAGACCAGCTAGGTGATAGCTGGTCTTTGCAGCTGTACAGAATTTGTCATGACTGAAGTGCACTGGTTCCTCACCACGGCACCTGCAACAAGGTTCATTCAGATACCTTCTGGTGGCTTCCTGCTTAGCCTTGGAAGATGGTCTTTTGTTTGCAACAAGCCCCTATAAGCTGCTGCTTATAATTTCTATGAACGATCATCCTTTACATTCTTGTTTCAAATGTGTCTCTGAACTGAGAACACAAACCCTGGAAGACCGATGATTTGAGCACTGCTTGTAGGGAAGGTGACCATCATGCCATACACTCTCAAGATCTCTTATTTTCTTCTTAAATGCACGATAAATTTTTAGGTATAAAAAAAACAATCTAGATGAGAGAGCATTTATGTGACATCAAGCTTTCTTACAAAAACATCTCTACTGACAAAATGGTTTCCTGTCAACATAAATCCAAATAGGAGAGGGCTGAGTTCACGTTGACCTCTCATGTCGGCTCATTGTTTCAAGTTAGTTTCTGGGCACATTGGCTTGTGGACAGGAGTTACTTTGGCTGCCACAGGTGTCACGTGTGGCATGGATAGCAGTCCATCTGTGTCAACACTGGGAAGTTCTTTTTCTCAAGTAGTAGCAAGTTTGAGGTCTGCAGCAATAGATGGGAATGGTTGGTGCTCTCTATGGAAAAAGCCTGTAATTCTTTCCAGATAATGAATCAGTTGGAGCCAAAAGGGGTCTCTTAAGTTCTTAATGTTTTTCTTTTTTCTTCTGAGTCTCAACAAGCAAAGAATCAACAATCAACATTTCTGCATGTTTTCAGTAGTGGCGCTTCTCTCCCAGGCTGAGTTCTTCAACCATAGTCATGGCTAACATTCAGTTTTTACATCTCATTTATGAATCTATAAATTAGGACTTCTGTGCACATTGCTACACAGTCAGCTCCTCAGCTCCCAAAAATGTTTTTTCAGGCAGAGGACGTGGTTTGTCATGGTGACTTGATGGTTTAGGGTTGTAGCAGCAGGCTGACCTCATTTCAATGCAACCACTTCCATGTAGGCCAACCCTTTTTGTATTTACATGTGAAATACTTCTGATCAGACAGCTGTCATTTGTGGGTCCTTTTAATCCCATATGTGACTAATGACCCCAGTACGGATACAGTTACCTGGGTGTAAACTACATTCTATTTGATGTCACCGATTTTCTTTCCTGAACCTCTGTTATTGCCTTCACACAATGGTATTTTGCCAGGCTAGTAACTGTTCCTATGGCAAAACTTTCCAGTCTAGACAAGCCCTAGAAGCTTAAAGTAATTTCATTTCTTTTGAAGCAGTTACATAATGGGCCTTGAGCTCCCTGCCAAATGCTACTTTTTACGAAGTTGGCACTGGGGATGTGAGCCAAGTATCGCAAACCTGTGGAGCAGATGCACGTGTGTTAGCAGTCAGCAAATGACAGAAGAGAGATCAGCCAGGGAAGTTTCAAACTGCATCAGGCTATAGCCTGACTTTGCTAATGCTTTTTACTTCCTACTTGTACTTTTATCCCAAGATCAGATAACAAGTAGCATTTTTTCTTTGTAACAATTCATTAATCAGAGAAATGATCCTTGCTGGTGTTTAGATGTTTTACTTAATTTGGTACTTCTGGCCTGCTGCCCCAGTAGTGCCAAAATTATTATTTCTCACCCAGCAGGTGATAAATAACAACTTCAGTCGTGATTAATACCATGAATTTCTCAACCTGACTAATGCAAAAACTTCAAACCTGCAGAACAAGTGGGTGCTAATTGTTGTGAGAGGCATTGGAGCTGCACTCTGCTTATAAAGAAAGAAAGCCACAGGAAATGAAGTGTTTTCTAGCAGCACAGCGGATCCTAAGAGGCATCATTAAGTGCAGCTCAGCAGCATTCTCCATGTGTATGACTACGGTAGCCTCTCTCTTTCCACAACACTGAGCTTGAAATACATTTGAGAGGCAGGAGATTGCCAGGTTAGTTTACTTTCCTTGGGGAGGAGGAGGGGAAATAAAATACAAGTCAGCAAAAACACCATATTAATATCTCATCAACACCACTCAATACTCGAATTTTTACAACTGATATGTGAAAAGTGATAGATCCTAGCAAAAGCTGCTCCCACCAAAGCCCCTTCACATGTCTGTCTTGAAATCTCATCACATCATAAAATGTAGCATCAGAGACTCCCCAGTCAAGGAGAACTTTCTTCAGAAAGGGAAAGGCAAACCAGGAGATCTGGAAGGACTGTCAGCTGGAAACAATGATCCAATATTATAAATTAGCCTGTTGCTGGGATCCTAGCCACTCTCAAATCACAAGCTGGTTTGCCACAGTCTGTGGTGGGGCAGGGTGGTTGCTCTGTTTTGTGCTGTACTTGCAGTGGCACAGGGCACACGGGATCCACAATTTAGCCACATGTACAGCCCTGTGCTAGTCAGGAAAATGAGACCTCCACAACATCTGGAACTGGCACCACGTGTTTCTGATAGGAGCAGACACCAAATCCAGCAAAGGCATAACAAGTTACCCGTTCTGAGGGGAGTCTGTGCTGAGCAGTATCAGTCCATTTCTCAATCCCAAAGAAGCATTTCAGGAATGGAGGAGCAGTCCTGTTTTCACTTGGACTTTTCCAATTGTTTTTGCTCCATCAGGCAAAAAAGTACCTGTTACTTTCCAGCATGAGCATTTAGCTCAACTTCAGCGTGTCCCTATGAAGTTATTATCATGGAATGAAAAGACTGCAAGAAGCACACCACAATGGGTAAGTGATTTGTACATTGCTCAGAGTAATGTCTACTCACTTGTAGTTCTGAGTGCTTTTGTGACTTTGTGTATTGTTTTGATTAACTCCTGCAGTTCCTGCTGGGGCATATTCAGGTATGTTAATCCATGGTGCAGTTGGTCCTGACTTTTGTCTTAATTTGGGGAAACTTTAGACGTTTCAGCTGTCTGCTTCTTCACTCAGAATAGCCTCTAGGAGCTTTGTGGTTTTGAGCCTGAAAAGCTAGGAAAGAAAATCATCATTGACGCTGTCCTGCTACATGAAACAAACCATAGGCCTTCCTGGCCTGATTCCTGTCTCTGGTGCAGCAGTTGAGCTTCAGTTGTGGGAGACCTAAAAAAACTCACAACCCAAGAGAAAAATTTTCACAAACTGCACACACACAGCCTTGTCTACTAAAGGGCCACTCAGACCAAGAGAAAGCCCTCACTACTCAGCCTCGGAGAAGGCAGGCTAGTTGTCTTGCTCAACCCCCTTGCTATAAACATTATTGGGTTTGGTTTTTTCCACCCTTAATGATTTTATTGCTGGCCTTCTTACAATTTTTCATTCTTTTTCCTAAACTGTGCACAGTATTTCGGTAGCAATCAGTATCAGTGTCCTTTGTAGGACTGCAGCTTCCCAAAGTTAAAGCATGGCTTCCAAGCTTTGGTCCTTGGCGCTCAGCCCAGTCTGCTCTGTAGCACTGATCATGCCACTAGTGTCATTTAAAAAAGCATAATGGTTTCTTGTATTTATGAAGTACAAAGTATGTCATTTGGCTAGGATTTTAATAGCTATTTTCCAGACTGGTAGCAAAGCCAAGATTTTTTCTTGCAAGTTTAGATATCGCCTAGAATGAGGTGCAGCCTGAACTACAAACCAGCCCTGTAGCAAACATGCCATATAGAAAGAATTCTCTTCAGTCAGGGAAGTAAGGAATGCTTCTTTTCATTTAAATTTTAATAATTAAGTTATCCAAGTCACACACAAGGAAGGTGGTTAAACCTTCAGACACTTCAGTGTAACTTGAGAGCTCAGTCTCTGCTTGTCCTCTCACTTAATATTGAAAACTCCATGTGATTTGCCTGTCTCTGTATCCCTAAGTGTAGTCTGAGCAGCTCAGGTGGATTTACACAAACTTTGTTTGCAAGAGATCAGTATCTTTTGCCCAACCACTTCCACAGCACTTATTTTCTAGATGAGACATTCAAAGCAGGTTAATGCATATGGCTACCTCTGTGAGGGTACTCTGAAGTTATAAACCTTGCTGTACATTACCGCACAAAATTTGCAGTAACTTGCTGTTAAGCATTCAAGGTGTTGTATTTCCACTGCTTGCTCTGCAACCTTGAAAGAGGAGGAATACATGCCCACTTGCACTTTTTCAGACTGCCTAGAAGTTAATAGGTGGGTTTGGAAATCCATTAAGTAAATTACTGGTGTAGTTCAGTCTGCTGGTACCAGACCTGCTAAAACCACAGAAGCTAAGTTAAAATCTTTCCTCATGAATGGTGCTCTGCAATTAGCAAGAGGTAAAAAAGGAGTTTAAGTCTCTGGACTAAGAGACTTCAGTTTTCACACAGGATTTCCCCATCACCATGGCACTGCTAGCTTTAGACACTACTGGAGTGTTTTTCTCTCAAAGTAGCATGTATCATAATATTCTCTCCAAACTAAAAAAAAAAAAATTCTACCAAATTCTTTTCCAGTTTTCCCAGAAGTTGAATTAATGCAGAAAAGCAGGTTTGAAAGAAATACCTAAGCAGTTAAGAGTTGATGAGTTTTAGTTTGAAGAGGTATTCAACATACACATGTGAAATTTTAAGACTGAAATCAGGACAAGGGCAATTTTCCTCTCCAGGCAAGAGTAGTTTGAGGAAAGGCCAGGACCCCCTTACACATTGATACTTAGCGGATTTGACTTCAGTAGGACTGAAAACCGTTGTATCAAAAAACAGCAGTGAGAATTCAGCTCCATTTTCCAGTTGTGCTGGAAAGAGTGGTCCCCCACACTAGGAATGAGTAAGCAGTACTGGTTCAGGAACCTCAGAGTCAAGGGAGACCCAACCAGTCCAAGGTACGCAGCTGCTTTCTGCTCAGTTCTTAAGAGAGAAGAAAATGGCAGCCAAAATCTAATGACCACTGTGTAACCAGTTCAAGCCATTAAGTATTTTGACACTGAGGCACACAGCCAAAAGAATATATTTCATTTTAAGAAAACACAATGGTTCCAACTAGCCAAACAGTCTGAGCTGGTTCCCAGTTGTGCCCATGACTTCCCGAGTGCACAAGGACTCTTTCTGCCACCAGCACATTCCTGGGGTGGTTGGTGCTTTCGGAAAAGCATCGAGTGCAACTGACAAAGTAGAACAGAGCGGCACCACTTACTGCACTTGACGGAACTGGTGAGATCAAGTCCTTGCCTACACACAAGAACTCTCCCTTGAAAAGCTCCATGTTGCCAGGGGTTTTGGTGCACAATGATACTTGTTTACTTCTGTATCATTGTGCCTACGTGTACCACATGATAACACAGAGGCAGAAGGACCAAGGCAGGCAAGCTCACAGCAAGTCCTTTTCCTACAAGAACCACATCTAGTATATCAAAGCTCAGAAGCAATGTTAACATTCCACTGGAACTGGAAACCGTGAGATGGACACTTACCTAGCAAATTAATTTCTTAAATAAACAGCAAGACAAGCTGAGGATTAAAACTGGGAGATCGTGGGAAGGAAAAAAAATTATTATCAAAAAACCAAAGGTGAACAAGAAATAAAAACAGAGGCGAGACACACACAAGAGGAAGGAATTACAGCCAGAAGCTACTTTGACACAAAATAAGAACTGACTGAATAAAATCACATACTTGTGTGCTGCACACAAGCTCTAGGACATTTTTTTTCGCCCAATTTCTGAATAAATTTCGGCTGAGGCAGACAAACTTTAAGATCTCTAATAAGTCCTTTCATTCTAACTAGTTTACCATACAGCTGCCTTCCAAGTGTCCTGCCACCAGGATCCCACTCATTACATACGCAGACATTACATTTCTTAAGAAAGGCATTTAGAAAGATCAGAAAGAAACTTTAAATGTTTTATTTTTTTAAAACAGATACAATATTTTTCCAAGGTCACTTTGCAGTCAGTGGCATACAGGCTAGTAAAATAGAAGCACTCATACAGACGTTTCAGGTGAAATGTGCACAGTATATTCTACAACACAAACACTGCATTTAACATTTTTTCTTACTCCAGAATGATTTGGCAGCTTCAAAAAGCTTCACACACATTTCCATTCTCAAAATCAATTTATTGAATAGAACTCAAAATGGCAACATGATCCACCCCAACCACCACGCTTATCTCAGCAAGGACTTCTTAGCAGAGCGGGCTGCAATTGTGGAGCTGTCTTTATCATGACCCTCGAAGTACTGCTGCTCTATTCGCCGACAAAAGGCTGTGAGATTACTGTAGTTCTTCACTTTTTCAGAGAGTTCATCCGTGATTAGTTGAGTAGTAAGGATTGTGAACAGATGTCCAAATACCAGAGCATCTAATTCAGTTGGTCTGTAAAATCAAACAGAAAAAAAAGAACTGGTATTTTGCAAGGCAAGTCCTGATCAAGAAAAACCCTGCTGTTCTGAATAACCTTTAGATAGCTATGAAATTTAAGAACTGGATGAAAACAGGCAACACTGATGCATGAACCAAATGCATGAAAACTGTGTACACAGTGTATCAGAACACTACTTGTTCTCAGTATGACATTTTCTTTGCGTTTAGGAGCTTGGAAATGTGAACACTTCTTAGATTGGGCAGAGTGACTGATTCAGTATCAAACCGTGCTCCCCTTTTAATTCAGTAACAAGGGCAAATGCTTATCAGGTCTTTTGGATTTTTTTCTTTTTCTTCAGCAGATGTATATTAAAAAATCCCCAACTATTATCTCACAAGAGAGGTGGGTGTGGAAGCATAAGACCCCTATTTCTTTCTTTTTTTTTTT